>VDFB02084875.1:67153-115571 GCA_007258455.2 Sequoia sempervirens
TTGGATCCTCAACCCTCATATATCTCTATCCCACTTCTCCCTCCATCTCTCCCTCGCTCCCTCTCTACCCTAATCCCTCAACCCTTAAACCCAAGTAAACTGTCTACCCTAATCCCTCAACCCTCAACCCTTAATCCCTCAACCCTTAAAACCTCAACCCTCAACCCTCAACCCTCAACCCTCAACCCTCAACCCTCAACCCTCTACCCTCTACCCTCAACCCCCAGCCCTCAACCCTTAAACCCTAATCCCTCAAACCCTATACCCTATACCCTATACATTAGACTCTCAACCCTAATCCCTCAACCGTATACCCCCAACTCTCAACCCTAAACCTTAAACCCTCAACCCACAACCCTTACACCCTTTACCATCTACCCTATACATTAAACCCTCAACACTCAATTCTCAACCCTCAACCCTTAATTCCTCAACCATTAAACACTAAACCATCAACCCCTTTACCTATTATCTCCTGAAATTGCACCCTTGTTGAAACTGATGTTCAACACCTTAGTGTAACATTGGAAAACCTCTAAAGATGTGGGCTTCTTGCAGACAGAGGTCAACCTCCAGAGAAGGCTGGCTTCTTTTGTGTTATCACCTAAACTACTGACTCTTTGAAGGGAAAGGGAGAAGGAAAATGCATTAAAATGAAGATTAAATTCTAAGGCGATACACCAAATTGATGAGGAATTATGAAATAAAAAACAAGATGAACATACACTAGGAAACTTAACTTCAACCATTTCACATACTCAACACAACTTCTTTTAGACTTATGCATCAATCTTAACAGGCTCGATCTACATACACATATTAGGAAGGAAAGATAAATGTCATAGCTTTAAGGTATGAATGTAGACTTATAAAACATAGTTAAAGACTTGCATAATCAAAAGGAAAAAATACATAAATGAGAGTAGTACAAACATGCACACTAGCTTCCAAGGTAAACTCTGTGTTGTATTCCAGATTCCAGTTTGAGTTACAAAACATACATTTAGTCGAGAAAGGATTGATAAAAAATCACTAACTCTTCAGAGTGTATCATCCAAACTATCTACCAAAAAGGAAAAAAATGCCTTATATATCAAAATGTGTCGGCCCCTTAGGGCTTACAAAAAATATCAAGGCTCAGAAATATCTGCCCCTTAGATCTTTTGATTGAATTTAATGTTACACCCTGCGTGTCTAGGTCGGTGAAGAGTCATCCTCAGAGAAGCCTTCTCCAAATCTTTCTACAACCACCGCATTTACTTCCTAGTATCGTGTCCACCCTGAACCTCCTCAGCCGAGCACTTTGAATGCTCCTGAGCTCATAACAGATACACGTCACTTTTCATTCCGTTGATGTTCTTCATCCTGGTCAGACTGCCACGACTCGCTTTTAGATCTCTCTAATTGGTTGAGTAAACTCCACGTAGATTCTTCGGGTGGTCAACAACTCCTCCTATAGAATCACAACTCAGCGAGACACTGAAAGTGTCTCACCAATGAGATTATGCCCTTTTGAAGCTATCAACATAACATGAAACTATCGATGAGAGCTCTTATTGAGCTTGCAAAGTCATACCAATATCACTGAAGCCATCGAAAAGACACAATTCTATTGCTGAGACATCATGATGAAATCCCTATTCTTTAGCAAAGGCATCCATTTCGGGGAGACCTTCTACATTTGGTGAGACCTCCTAGTGATGTTGAATCCTTCTCCCTAAGCTGGTTCTCCTTCAGCAAGACTTCAGCTAGTCGCTAGGACCTTTTGGTGAACACCTCAACTCCTCGAGCTCCCTCTATTTTTCGGTGAGACACTGGCAAGTCGGGAAGACTTCATAGCAAGGTCTTCTAGTTAGGTTGATTCTTGCTTTTCATCACTGAGACCACCTTCATTCGCCGAGGCATCTTATATAATTCCTTTTCCTTCGGTGAACTCTTCATTTCGGGAAGACTCTTGGCATGAACCTTTGTTGTTGGTGAGACATTGGCTTGTCGGCCAGACCTGTCGCCAGGTTCCTTATCTTTCAGCGATGAGCTACTTTCTCTTCGGTCGGGGAGACATCGCCATCTCGGTGAGACCTCAAGGAAAAATCTTCAACTCCTGGCTGCTTTCGGGAAGACCTCCTGGGTCGATAAGACCTCACCACAACCTCAAAATGTTACATCAAAGGCATCCCCCTAGTCAGTAGGACATCCATGGGTCGCTGAGACCTTATGCCGAAGGCCAAATCCTTCGACAAGCTCCTTTCCTTTTGTCGGTAAGACACTTGAGTGTCAGTGAGAGATCTTACCGAAAGCAAGAGGCTACCTTGAGACCCTTTATCTTCTATCGGCAACACATTATTGATGTCACCCCGAGAAATTTCATTCCACTGAGCTCTAGATCTCTGTTGGTGTGACTCCCATCAGTCGGGGAGACATCTCCCCGATAACATGACCATTTGCCGCGCTCCTGCCTTGTCATCGAAACCTTGTCCTGTCGGCCAGACCCTTGGCCGAACACACTCTAGTCTCCCCGAACTCGCATCTTTCGGCCAGACTTTAAGCCATCAACGAGACTCATTCCGAATACGACCCCTTGACTAGGCCCCTTTGTTGTCTTCGGTGTGACCTTTATCCTTCGGCAAGACATTATGCTGAAGGCAATATCCTTTGTCGAGCTCCATTTCTTTCGGTGGGGTCCCCCTTCCATCGGCGAGACATCTCCTAATCGCCAAGACCTTGTGGCAATGAAATCTTGCTTTGCCAATTTCATTTCATTCATTGAGACTTTGATGGATCAGAAAGATCGACACCAATATTACCTTATGTCGGTGAGACATCTTTCCTTCACCGAGAAATTATGCTGAAAGCCAAATCCTTCAGTGAGCTCTTTTTCCTGTCGAGGAGACATTCCTTTCTTCGGCAAGACCTCTTGCCGAAGTCAAACTTTCTTGGCAAGGTCTTTTGTTGTTGGTGAGACTCCTGAGTGTCAGTGAGAGATCATGTTGAAGGTGCTTTACATTGGTGAGGGCCCATTTTAGTCGGCATTACTTTTCTTTATCGCTGAGACATCTTAGTGAACTCAATCTCCTGTGTCGAAAGCCTTTAGAGTCAGAGAGACCTTTTGAATTTGGCGAGACCCTACAGCGAAGCTCGCCTGCTTTGCCGACTCCGCCTCCTTTTGGTGAGACTTCAAGAAGTCACCGAGACTCTATGGTTAAGGTTTTATCCTTCGCCAATATGCATAACCTTTTTTTCCCCCGGACAATGATCGATGTCTTGCCGATAGGAACCTGCAGGCGAATTCCACTCACCGTGACATTCCTGGGGTCTTGCCGATTTCTCCTTAGAGAATTTTCATGCCGAACTTGAACAAGGTAGGCTTCCAAATTGAGTTTCATGTAACCTAGCATCAGATTCATGACTTTTTCCCTTGTGCGAATGCTCCATTTGGCTTCTCAAAGATCTATCACATGATTATCCTGCCTGATTGAGCCTACGGGTGAAAATTAAGTAACATTTTTGGCAACCTCTGCTGGATGTTTTCCTGCTAAACATAAAAACCAATAGCTAAAACTCATCCATTGGGCATGGAGTCACTAAGAGGCTCAGAAAATAAATAAAAAATATCAATTTTGCACATGGCAGCAATTCGCTTGAGACTCATAGGACACAACAAGTTGCCAAAAACAAAATAGGCGAAAACAAAATTGAAAACTTACTGTGCCATCACAACACCCAGGAAATAGAAAATAATTAACCTAACGTGTAGAAGCACTTATTGAAACATAAACCTAAACTAATATGTGCAATAGAGGGACTCCATCAGAATTGAAAACAAGGTTTGAGGTGTATCCCATTAACTAGGATAGGAAGCACTTCCCCTTTTGTTGTGGCCAATTGGTAAGCATTGTGCTCCTTATAGTCTCTGATAATGAATGAGCCTGTCCACATGTTGTCAAACTTGGTGTGATGGCTTGGCTTGCTTTTCAGAACATCCCATTTCAGCACAGGATCTCCCACCTTGAAATTTTTTTCTATAGCCTTCTTGTCAAATGTTCTTTCCATTTGGAGCTGATGATACTTCAAATCTTTCATTGCTTGGTCCCTTGATTCTTCGAGCTCCATGAGCTCTACATACCTCACAGATATGGGGTCATGTCCCTCAAACATCTCCAATTGGTGAACAATATCAAGAGCTGGAAGCTCTACAGACAAAGGCAATCTTGCCTCTCTGCCATAGACTAACATGTATGGTGAGCTAGCAATAGACCTCTTAGGAGTCACCCTGTCTACTCATAGTGCATACTTTAGTTTGATGTGCCAGGTTCTTTGATTATCCTCCATTGTTTTCTTGATAATCCTGATGAAATTCTTATTTGTGCTTTCAGCTAAGCCATTACCCTGAGGTAATAATTTGAGGATGTATTCAAATGAATGTCCTGTTTAATGGCCCAATTATTTACTCTTAGACCTACAAATACTAGAGCATTATCAGATATGATAGAGTCAGGATCTCCAAATCTGGTGACTATATCTTCATAAAAGCTCAAAACTGAAGATTCTTTTGCTTCTTTCAATGCAATCGCTTATGTCCACCTTGTAAAATAGTCAGTGGTTGTAAGTACCCACTTGTGACCAACACTGGAAGGTGGATTTATTGTCCCAATGAAATCAATGCCCCATCTCATGAAGGGCTGCTCCACTTGAATTGGATGCAGGGGCATAGTAGGCAGCTTTTCCTTTCCTGAAAATAGAGCACACTTGACACACTTTCTTTACTAGGCATATGCATCTTTGAACAAGTTGGGCCAGTAGTAACTAGCTCTCATGATTTTCCAAGTAGTAGTTCTTATGGAAAAGTGACCTCCCGCAGCTCCATCATGAAACTCATGAAGTACCTTCTCAATTTGATGACTGTGAATGCATCTTAATAGGACACCATTCAGATCTCTTTTAAAAAGAACATTATTTATCAGCACATATGGTATGGACTGCAATCTAAAGTATCTCCTTTTGGCTCTGTTCAAACCATATGGACACTCACCATTTTGTAAAAAATGGGTCATTTCTTGAACCCAATTTGTTGTTATCAGAGGCACACCATCTTGAGCATTCTGAGACTCATTTTTATTAGCAAAAACAGTATCCTTTTCTAACTTATTTTCACTGCTTGACTCTGTAGCAAGTTGTTCACATAGACCTTTACCTCTGACCAATTTGGCAATCTTGATATCCACATCATATTCCATGACCTTAGTAACCCACCCTGCTCTTTTTTCATTCAAATCTTTGTTCAACAGAACTTCCTTCACACTTGAGTGCGCCACCAGAATATGAATCTTATTGTTTGACACTAGAGGCTTAAACTTCTTTAGACTTCTGATCACGGGAAGAACATGTTTCTCAACAAAAGTATACCTCTCTTCATAATCAGTAAGTACTTGGCTAAAGAAAGCTATAGGCTGTTCTAAGTTATCACTATTTTTCTGAACTAGCATGGCAGAGATTGAACTATTGCTACCAAAAGCATATAAAAAGAAGTCTTTAGAGAAATATGGATTTACCAATTTCGGAGCTGATGCCAAAGCTTCCTTGATTTCTTCAAAACTACGCCTTGCTTCTCCAATCCAACTAAAAATTGCATTCTTCTTCAACATGGTTGTCAAAGGTTGTAACAGGTTTGCAACATCTGGGATGAACCTTTTCAAAAAGTTGATTCACCCCAAAAAGCTCTACAGACTCTTCTTGTGACTGGTAATGGCAACTCAAGTATGGATTTAACTCTTTCAGGGTCAATAGTAATTCCATCCTTTGATACTATATGGCCTACTAATTTCCTTTCATGAACAACAAAGATGCTCTTTTTTGGATTGAGAGAGATACCAAACTCTCTGCATTTTTTGAAAACTTGCTTAAGGTGTGACAAATGTTCATCAACATTCTTAGAATAAACTATGATGTCATCTAGATAAATTAGCATAATATTATTTATCAAACTTTGAAACATGGTGCCAGCATTAGATAAACCAAAAGGCATCCTTTTGTATGCCATTGTGCCCCACTTAGTTGTAAAAGCATTTTTGAACTGATCTTCCTCTTTAACCAGCACTTGATTATAGCCCGAAAAACCATCTAACAAGGAAAATCTTTCAGAACCAACAACCACTTGTAAGATTTGTTCCATGGAGGGCAGCGGGTAGTGGTCTTTCAAAGATGATTGGTTAAGATCCCTAAAGTCTACTCAAAGTCTTATTTCACCATTCTTTTTCCCAACCGGAACAAGATTAGAAACCCATGAAGTATGTTTAATAGGAAAGACGATACCCCCCTCAACTAATTTGGTCAACTCTTTAATCATTAAAGGCTCGAGCTTAGGATTTAAGGGCCTTTGTTTTTGCCTTACTGGCTTAGCATTAGGCTCTAACTCAATTGTGTGTTGAGCAATATGGGGATCAAACCCTTTCAAATCTGAGTATTCCCAAGCAAAGACATCATGAAATTCTTGGCATAAAGCAACAAAAGCTTGTTTATCTTCATGTGAACAAATTTTTCCTATCTTAAGAAGTTTACCTTTGAAAATCTCCAATTCTTCATAATGTTCTTCTTTGATTTGCAAGCCAACTTTACCCTTTTTAAGTTGATTGTCAGTACTGGAAATTGACTCTAAGGTAACAAGACCTTCGGGTAACTTATTTTTCTTCAGTTGTATGACCTGATCATCATACCACTGCTTGAGTTTTGCTTGATTCACCATGGAGAACTGATCTTCTTCGAGCAAGAAAGAAAGGATATGTTCATCAATGTCAAAAACTTGCCAGTGAATGTTGTTATTAGGAATTGATGGTCTGACTACAACCTTCACATACTACTGTACTTTCTCTTTTCTAATGTCATCTGGAATATCGAACTGTGCCCCAATGGTTGCAAGCCTATCAACATGCTTGTTCTGATTCCTTGGAATAGATAGTAAGTTAAAGGCATCAAACTCCTCAATCATATTCCACACTCTGTTTCTATAAGACTTTAGTGTGTCATTTTTAGCAACATTAAAGCCTCTTATTTGATTAAAAATTAACTCATTGTTCCCATAAACTTTCAAGTGGGTTATTCCTCTCTTTCTTGCCCACTCAAGACCTTGAACAAGGCCTTCATACTCAGTAGAGTTATTAGAGCATGCGAAAGCAAAATGGAAGGCTAAAAATTACTTATTGCCTTGTGGAGAAATCAACATTGTACCTCCACCTACCCCATTCTTGCTCCTGGAACCATCAAAGAACATCTCCCAAAGTCCACCTTGCTGTTGCAACAACTAATTTGGATCCTTCTCAAGATTTGGAATCTCTGCGTCAGGATCAAGTATGACATAGTTACCCATACCAACATCTTGAATAAGGTCTTTTGGACTATCTAACACATTTTCAACCGCCCATTCATGTAGAAGCACGTCAGGGACAACTTCTGCTTGAATTTCTTGAGTGGCAGCCAGCTCACTGTTAATGAAAATGACACAATTTGTGTTTGCAGCAACAGGAGCAGCATTGATGGGACTTGGGTTATATGGCTCAATGTGATCCTTAGCCAACCTTTTAGATTTAATGGTAACCTTGGTTCCATATCTTGTTCTAAATAGCATATGTGACTAATTAGATGACACATAACCACCTATCTTGGTTGTAAAGTCTCTTGATAAGCACAAGGAAAAGAAAGGTGGAAGGTCTATGACACAGATGTCTTGGGGAACTAAAAAATTAGGACAAGCATGAAGGGTAAGACTCAAATCTTCAATGATGCCCAGTGTATTAACAGAGGTACCATCCAATTGAATTAATCCTTTCTCTAAGGGTTGATACTTTAGCCCAAGCTTATCTGCAATCTGCTTTGGCATCACAGAGCTACTAGCTCCACTGTCCACCATACAATTATGAACTAACTTGTCACCTATGATCAATGACACATAAAATGGAGGTGGCTTAACTCCTTTTCTTGTCTCTTTGCTAGACTGTTGATCATTTCCCTGGGGATTATTTGTTAACACGGCTCTAACTTGGCCTATTGGAGACTCAACTTTATCAGACATTTTCAAACTTGACAAGGTTAATTGTAACATGTCTTTTTGACCTGGGATAGCTAATGAGTCCCACATAGACATTGTAATATTCATATTTTTCATGCTATCAAGAATATTATAGGGTACAGCTGGGGTTACTTTATAATGTACCTTTACCCCAGCATGATCAGCCTGTAAGAGTGGTTGCTCTTTAACTGGGATTTGTTGATTCTTATGCCAAATAGGAGTCACTTGAGATGTAGATGATTTTGTAGTTTCCGCCTTTCCTCTATCAACTACTTGATCAAGATCAAGTGCTCTCTTCTTCGCCCTAGTGTTAGCTGCAACTGAGGAATTATCTACATTCAATCCACATAATTCTTCACCTTGCCAGTTGAGCATAGTAGCATCATTTGCAAACTGATCTTGGTGTGGTGGAGATGGCTCATTAAGTGCATGATGTTGTGAGCCTGAGGAATTCTCTACCATAAGTGCCTGATTGATAAGTCCATTTGAACAGGTGGCCTGATTGTGGGACTTGTTGCAAGGGTAACACCACTCATAATCAGCTGCTAAGTTATTTTGAATAGGAACCAGGTCCTTAACTGCACTAACAGGTACTGGAGCATAGGCCTAAAAAGGTCTTGTAGCAACATTTTTTCTTGAGCCTTGGTAATTTCCTTGATACTGTTGTCTATTACCTTGATATGCTTGTTGCTGGCCTGGATTCTGCTGCTGATAAGGCCTACTATATGATTGCTGCTTCTCTAAGCTTACAATATTGTTACCAAAAGACTACAATAGACTTTTAATTTCCTATAACTCATTCAAAGAACCTGAAGCAACATTTTCTTGTGTTACATGACCAACTAGAATAGGTGGCAGAGCTACAAAAGGAGGTATCTGCAAAGGAATATTTGCATGGATCTCTGAGAATATAGGCATTAGTGGCCTAGGAGCTAGTTTACCAGCCTGTATTAGGCTATTTTTAGCTCTGATTGCTATTTCGAAAGCATCTGGCAAAGACACTCATCCCATTGTCCGTATCATGACAACTATATCGCTGTTAAGAGCCCTCAAAAAGTATAAAAATGTGTATTTTGGAGGTGGTCTCACCATTGCAAGGATTCTATCCCAAGTTCTTTGAAATATGAAGTTGAAATCATTCATTTGTTCTTGTGGAGCCCTCTTAATTGTAGTTAATTATTCCAATAGAGACAAGTTATCAGACCTGTCCTGAAATTGCTTATGCAACTTGTCTCCAAATTCATCCCAAGTTGCAATTGACCTGACTGGTAGGCTCCTATACCATTGCACAACTCTTCCTTTCAATGAAGCAGCTAGCAGTCTCACTACAACATCCTCTTAGGTTATGTGATGGACTCCGCATAATGAAGCCACATCTCGCATGTGTTTAATCGGGGTAGTTTGTTCTTCCCCTATAAAAGTTGGCAGACTCTTCAAGGCTGCCATTGGGATGTCATTGTGTTGTGCCAAATTCAAGGGGCTTCCTCCATTAAAAGCAACAAAGGGTTGATTACTTGGAGCAGCCATTGGAGGTGGCTAAGGAGGATTTACTGGTACTCTGAATGAAACCAAAGACGGAACATCAATATGTGATCCCATAGATGGAGGAGTGGATTAAGTTCTTCTAGAATAGATAATTGTTGTTCCACACCTTTTTGTTGCTCTGCCTTGTCTTCTTGGTGGTGACAGCTACAAATATTCGAAAGGACCTGAGCTGCTCCTTATCTAAACTCTTCTCATAAACTGTAGAAGGCATTGATTCTAAAATTTTTTCTCTCCACAGAGTCGCCAAGTATGCACAATTGACTTCTGTAAAGCTTGGAACTCGCTGGTTGCATACTAAACCAACAGCATAAGGCAAAAATTTTCCCATCGGGCCTGCCAAAAACTATTATCTCCTGAAATTGCACCCTTGTTGAAATTGATTTTCAACACCTCAGTGTAACATTGGAAGACCTCTAAAGATGTGGGTTTCTTGTAGACAGAGGTCAACCTCCGAAGAAGGCCGACTTTCTTTGTGTTATCACCTAAACTACTGAATCTTTGAAGGGAAAGGGAGAATGAAAATACATTAAAATGAAGATTAAATTCTAAGGTGATACACCAAATTGATGAGGAATTATGAAATAAAAAACAAGATGAACATACACTAGGAAACTTAACTTCAACCGTTTCACATACTCAACACAACTTCTTTTAGACTTATGCATCAATCTTAATAGGCTCAATCTACATACACATCTTAGGAAGGAAAAATAAATTTCACAGCTTTAAGGTATGAATATAGACTTATAAAATGTAGTTAAAGACTTGCATAATCAAAAGGAAAAAATACAAAAATGAGAGTAGTACAAACATGCACAGTAGCTTCCAAGGTAAACTCTGTGTTGTATTCCAGATTCTAGTTTGAGTTACAAAACATACATTTAGTCGAGAAAGGATTGATAAAAAATCACTAACTCTTCACAGTGTATCATCTGAACTATCTACCAGAAAGGAAAAAAATGCCTTATATATCAAAATGTGTTGGCCCCTTAGGCCTTACAAAAAATATTAGGGCTCAGAAAGATCTACCCCTTAGATCTTTTGATTGAATTTTATATTGCACCTTGCATGTCGAGGTGATGAAGAGTCATCCTTAGAGAATCCTTCTTCAGATCTTTCTGCAACCACCGCATTTACTTCCTGGTATCATGTCTACCTTGAACCTCCTCGGCTGAGTGCTTTGAATGCTCCTGAGCTCAGAACTGATACACATCACTTTTCATTCCGTTGATGTTCTTCATCCTGGTCAGACTGCCACGGCTTGCTTTTAGATCTCTCTGATTGGTTGAGTAAACTCCACGTAGATTCTTCGGGTGGTCAAAACCTCCTCTTGTAGAATCGCATCTCGGCGAGACACTAAAAGTGTCTCATTGATGCGATTATGCCCTTCTGAAGCTATTGGCATAACATGACACTATCGATGAGAGCTCTCATTGAGCTCGCAAAGTCATACCGATATCACTGAAGCCATCGGCAAGACACAATTCTGTCACTAAGACATCATGATGAAATCCCTATTCTTTAGCGAAAGTATCCATTTTGGGGAGACCTTCTGCATTTGGTGAGACCTCCTAGCAATGTTGAATCCTTCTCCCCGAGTTGGTTCTCCTTTGACAAGACTTCAGTTAGTTGCCAGGACCTTTTGGCGAATGCCTCAACTCCCTAAGCTCCCTCTATTTTTTGATGAGACACTGGCAAGTCGGGAAGACTTCATAGCAAAGTCTTCTAGTTAGGATGATTCCCGCTTTCCATTGCTAAGACATATTATAGAATTCCTTTTCCTTCAGCAAACTCTTCATTTTGGGAAGACTCTTGGTGAGAACCTTTGTTGTCGACAAGACATTGGCTTGTCAGCCAGACCTCTCATCGACCTCCTTATCTTTCAGCAATGAGCTACTTTCTCTTCAGTCGAGGAGACATTTCCATCTCGGTGAGACCTCAAGGCGAAGTCTTCAACTCCTAGCGAGCTTAGCTTGCTTTGGGCGAGACCTCCTAGGTTTGCAAGACCTCACCACGACCTCAAAATGTTACATCGAAGGCATCCACCCGGTTGGCAGGACATCCATGGGTCGCTGAGACCTTATGCCGAAGGCCAAATCCTTTAGTGAGCTCCTTTCCTTATGTCGGCAAGACACTTGAGTTTTTGTGAGAGAACTTACCGAAAGTAAGAGGCTACCCCGAGACACTTTATCTTCTATCGGCGAGATATTATTGATGTCACCCCAAGAAATTTCATTCCACTGAGCTCTAGATCTCCGTCGGTGTGACTCCCATTAGTTGAGGAGACATCTCCCCAAAAACATGACCATTCACCGTGCTCCTGCCTTGTCACCGAAACCTTGGCCTGTTAGCCAAACCCTTGGCCGAACACACTCCAGTCTCCCTGAACTCGCATCTTTCAGCCAGACTTTAAGCCATCGATGAGACTCATGCCGAATCTGACCCTTCGGCTAGGCCCCTTTTTTGTCTTCGGTGTGACCTTTATCCTTTAGCAAGACATTATGTCAAAGGAAATATCCTTTTCCGAGCTCCATTTCTTTCGGTGGGGTCCCCCTTCCATCGGCGAGACATCTCCTAATCGCCAAGACCTTGTGGCGATGAAATATTGCTTTGTCAATGCTATTTCATTCATTGAGACTTTGATGGATCAATAAGACCTACGCCGATATTAACTTATGTCAGTGAGACATCTTTCCTTCACTGAGACATTATGCCGAAAGCCAAATCCTTCGGCAAGCACTTTTCCTATCAGGGAGACATTCCTTTCTTTAGCAAGACCTCTTGCCGAAGTCAAACTTTCTCAGCGAGGTCTTTTGTTGTCGTTGAGACTCCTGAGTTTCGGTGAGAGATCATTTTGAAGGCGCTTTGCTTTGGCGAGGGCCTATTTCAGTCGAGATGACTTTTATTTATCACCGAGACATCTTAGGGAACTCAATCTCCTGTGCTGAGGTCCTTTAGAGTCAGGGAGACCTTTTGACTTTGGCAAGACCCTACACAAAAGCTCGTTTGCTTTGTCGACACCGCCTCCTTTCAGTGAGACTTCAAGAAGTCACCGAGACTCTATGGCAAAGGCTTTATCCTTTGCCAATATGCATAAACTTTTGTTGCTGGGATGATGATCAATGTCTTGCTGATAGGAACCTGCAGATGAATTCCACTCGCCATGACATTCCTCGGGTCTTGCCGATTTCTCCTTAGAGAATTTCCATGCCAAACTTGAACAAGGAAGGCTTCTAAACTGAGTTTCCTGTAACCTAGCATCAAATTCATGACTTTTTCCCTTGTGTGAATGCTCCATTTGGCCTCTCGAAGATCTATTACATGATTATCCTTCCTGATTGAGCCTGCGGGTGAAAATTAGGCAACAATACCCTCTACTCTATACATTGGACCCTCAACCTAATCCTTCAACCATATACCCTCAAACTTATACCCTAAACCATCTACCCTCAACTCTTAACCCTTTAACCCTAAACCCTAAAACTTTCTACCCTCTACCCTCAAACCAATACCCTCTACCCTCAACCTTGTACCCTAAACCATCAACCCTATAGGTCCTCTACCCTAATCCCTCAACCTTATATCCTCAACCCCTATCCCTTTCTCTTTATCTAAACATCTCACCTCTCTCTCCCTACCTCTCTCCTACCCTCTTTAATTGTATGTATCTATCCTCTCCCTATTTCTACATAACTCTCACTCAATCAATCACTACCACTCTCTCTTGCTCCCTCTATCTATATCTCTCTATCTCCCTCCCACTGCCTCTCCATCACTCCCTCTCTCTCTCACTTCCTCTCTCTCCCTATCTCTCCAATATCTTCCTCCCACCTGCTCTACCTCTCAAGTCTCTCCCTCTGGCACCCTACCTAGGTAACTCTCTCTCTTTCTCCCCCCTCTCTCCTCTATCCCTCCCACCATACCATTAGAGTCCTCTCACTCCACCCCCCTCTCTCTCCCTCTCTCTCGGGTAACTTCCACACATTCTCCCTCTCTCAGGTCTCTCACTCCCTCTCTCCCCCACTCCCTCTCTCTCCCCCTCCCTCTCTCTAGCACTCCCTCTCAGTACCTATCTCTCAAGTCTCTCCCTCTGGCACCCTCCCTACATAACTCTCTCTCTCTCCCTCTCTCTCTCTCCCCCCCTCTCTATCTCCCAATTCCCTCTCTCCCACCCCCCTCTCTCTCCCTCTATCCCTCCCACCCTACCTAGCTAAGACCCTCTCACTCTTACCCCTTTTCTCTCACTCCCTCTCTCTTAGTCTCTCCCTTCCACCCCATCTCCCTCTCTCTCTCTTTGATCTCTCACTCCCACCCTACCTTGACAACTCTCTCTTAAACTTCTCCCTCCCTCTAAAGACATATATAAATATATAAATACAAGCATAATAAATATGTACATACAATCTTACATGCATATAAGCATACATGTACATATGTGTACATACAATCTTAAATACATACATATATATAGGCATACATACATGCATGCATTAATACATACATATATACATACATACATGCATACATACATACAATAGGGAAAACTTTAAGAAACCCCTCCCAAGAAAAGGTGTAAAGTGAATCTTGTATACTTTCCAATAAAAATATTAATTTTAGTGGTAATTTTTTTCATTTTTTGTGAAAAAAAAATAATGTCCATTCGAAAATCTTTTCTAATCACTAGAAGTTTGTGGAAAATCTTGGTGAAATGCAATTTTTTAAAAACCACTAATTTTTTTCCATTGGCGATTAAAATATATTTTCAAACCAATAAAATATTTCAATTGGCAAATTAAACCTATTTTCAAACCGGAAAAAATAATTTTGTTGGTGATTAAAACTTTTTTTCAAACTAAAAAATAAAATTCATTGGTGAATTAAACCTGTTTTCAAATGATTAAGAAAAAAATATTGGTGAATTAAACATAATATCAAACTAATAAAAAAAATGTAGTGGTGAAGTGTTAGTGCAAATCAATATAACCACGATCATTTGATGAATTGATGATGGATAGTTGTAGTTGCATTCCAGAAGTAAATCTCTAAAGCAATAGACTTGTGAACTGAAAACTTTGGAATAACACTAGAACCGTTAGATTTTTTTTTTTGGTTGGTAATAGTATTTTGTATTGCATGAAAATAAAGATTACATCATTTGCCTCATTGTCTACTTTTCATGAACCATCCAAAAATCACCTACAACTATAATAGTTTTTTTCAAAAAAGCATCTTAATATGCTTCATATCAGAAAAAGTAACCCTGTCCAACTAAAACCAATTCCACAACTATCTATAACTACCTTACATATTTCAACAAGATTTTCAATCATTCTTTTACCCTTCCTAATATTCACACTATACAACTGTAACAGGGTTCAACCCCCAGCGAACCAAAAATTTAGTACTAGTCTTGCATTAGTAGAAAAAAACCCTACAAAAACTACAAATTCAATAGTGCTACCCATTTCATAAACAACTTTCCTTGTTTCTTTTCCCTTCATCTTCTGCTTCCTCACATTTTGTCCTTTTGCTTTCATCTTTTGATTCCTCGTATTCTGTCCTTTTGCTTTCATACACTTTGCCTCGGCTTTCACCTGTGCTTCCATGCGCTTTGTCTCTACTTTCTCCTATGCTTTCAATTGTGCTATAATTTCTTCCACTTTCATCAACTCTATAAAGAGCTTCAATGCTTGCCAACCTAACCTTGCTTCTTCCCTACATTGATTTTTAATCTCATCCTCCGGCCAATGCACGAAAGGGGTGCATCCTTCTGCCCCTTCTAGTTCCACATTTTCAAAGCCTTCCTGGTAGTTGAAACCTTCACCTAGAACTACCCAGTCAAGTATTGATTCTAATCCTTCCAAGAAATTTCTATGCATAATCATCTCCATCACTTCTCTCACTGTGCTTGTCAATTCCCCCAAGTCCAAACCCCATGCTACAATCAAGGAGTATACATCCATGTTAGTCCTATATCTATGCCTCAAATTTCCAAAGGATTTCCCCAAAATAATCCGTACACTTTGTACCAACCTCCCATCAGTGAATAAAAACATCCCCATTAATCTTTAGTCAGAAGCGTCACCATAAAACAAGTTTAATTGCCTCCTCGGATGCAAAGTGAAGTTGGCCTCCATTTGAAAACTATTGTAGCTACACCACAACCACCACCACCACTCTTGCAGAATTTTTGTGTGCCTTCTTCTCCATGCCAAACTCTATTATTAACTTCGCTAATTGAGGGTTGAGAGGTAATAATTTTCCAAACTCAACACATACTGATATTAATTACCCATCAATCATCTAGTCATGTCCACTGACTCAAATCTTCCCATGATCTTCACTTCATAAATGCAATGTCCTTGCCACCTTTCCTATCTTAATTCACCAAAGTCGAGGTTTTGGAGCTTTTCCTAACCTTACTTACAAGTCTTTCTTTGTCATCTTTGTAGTTGGTGGGTCGAAGGTTTCAAAAACTTCAAAACTTTAGACTTTGGTTCTAAGGTTCCAAGTTTTAGTGACCACGCGACATTATGGACCATGAACGTTCGATGAATTTTCAATGGATAGTTGTAGTTACATTTTGGAAGTATATCTCTCAAGCACTAGATTTGTGAATTGAAACCTCTGAAATTACACTAGAACCGTTAGATGCGGACACATGGCGAGATCAAGGCTCATCATTGTGGTAATGAACCTGATGGGTTGGATTTTAGCGATGAGTGATAGAAGAACTTAAGTGGTAGAACTATGCACGTGCAAATTTTTTTTTTTAAAAGAGGGACCGCCTAGGAAGAATGTAGGACTAAGGCTTAAAAATTTAAGAACGTTTTACACAAAGGATGTAAAGGAAAATTAATATAATCGTGACCATTCAATGATTTTTTTATGGACGACTGTAGTTGCATTCTAGAAGTAAATCTTTGAAGTAGTAGACTTGTGAATTGAAACCTCTGGAATAACACTAGAACCGTTAGATACAAACAAGTGGCAAGATCAAGGCTCATTTCTCTCTTTTCAATGCCTCGATGTATTACATTTCATTTAATTGAAATTCTCAGTCTTTTGAACATCTAAAGTGATTGATGGACAACTCATAGCTTTAATGAAACAAGATTTGTAATGATTTCATATCGTTTGAGTGGCACTAGTAGTGGTGACTGGAGTCTAGCGATTTTGAAAACTTGTCAGATTGAGGTACAATTTGCATGCAACCAAACATCAATCAAATTAAAAAATTTAATTGTGCATGTAAGGCTTAAGATACATGAATCGACTAAGTTGGTTTTTTGGTTTGCGTGAATCAGGCTGGTATCGGCACTGGTAGCCCATAAATAGGGTTAGTGATAGTGAATAGTATCATAAGGATTTTCATTTTTTTGGGTTAATAATGATTCAGGAAGGTGTTGTGGTATTATTGGGGATATTGTAAATTCTCCTGCCTCCATTTATGTAGTTACAAAGTAAAAGACCAATTTCCTTCAAGTTTAGAATGGGTGGAATTGGAAAGAAGTTGATTTGGTTCACCTAACTTCTTAGATAGGTTTTGAACCAGGATGAGGAGCTCTGATGGGCATAAGTGTTATCCTGATGCATGGAGGTTGTAGGTAGAAGATGGGAGAAATTTTACTACCCCTCGTCTTTTATATGACTCTGGTTCTCAAAGGGGATAAGCACGTTTTGTATCTTCACAGCTCCCATTTCCCTAGCATTTTTGGCTAGGTGAGTTCCTTGCATTTATTTTTAGTGCCACATTTGTACTACATTGTCACCAGTAGAAGCTTTGGAATCATGCATTTATTTTTGTGTCACATTTGTATTACATTGTCACTAGCAGAACCTTGGAAATTGGAATAAATTTGTAATCCATTGTCATGAGCAATGGCTTGGAATAAATTGTGTCTATGTAAAGTGACTTATGTTATTTATACAAAACAATAGGTTTCCTTCTCTACAGCTACTCATCTTTAAAAAGATATATGTAATAATGTGACATTGTAATTCAGTTGTAATAAAATAAATGGTTGTGTTGTGTTAATCTTTATTATAAATTTATAGTAAAGAGTTATTTTCTAAGTTCAGTGTCTATGAATCTATTCAAATCAGTTTTCTTTTTCCTTTAAGAAATTAAGTATTATCTATTTATGAAATACTTGCATGCAGATTTAAAAGTAAAAAATAAAGCAATACAAATGAAAAAATAAAGTTTCCATCAAATTGACAAAAAAACATTATAAACACTAAAAGTTGTCACTCTTGTTAAGGTTTACTGAAATGTTATTTATTTCTAATTTTTCATTGACCTTCTCCCTCGGTTCCTGGTATCATTATTCATTTTATTAATTCCTTTGTAGTGTTAAGTTACCATCCCCTTGGCCTTGATGTCAATCCTGGTGCATTAAAGTTTAAAACAACTTTAAAACACATGTTTATTATTTATATCATAATTCATAAATTACTCAACCGTTTGATGAACGTTTGATGTATGGTTGTAGTTGCATTCTGGAATCAAATGCAGAGAGCACTATTCTTGCAAACTTAAACCTCCAGAATCACCCTTTAACCATTAGATTTACAAATGATCAACGGTTTAGAATTTGCTTCCAATGTTGGACTAAATGGCTAGTGAAACAAGATTTGTAATGATTTCATATCGTTTGAACTTTGAGTGGCACTAGCGATTTTGACAATTGATAGCTTATCAACTTCAGGTACATTTTGCATGTAGGGAGGGTGTTAGAGTCCAGACATCAATCAAATTAAACATTTAAATAAATGTAAGGCTTAAGTTACATGAACCGATTAAAATTTAAGTTGGTTTTTTGGTTTGCATAAATCATGATTATGAATCATGATTATACCTAACTTCACACGTGACACGTGTGAGGTGTACATAGGGACCAGGCTGGTAGTAGCACTATTGGTGGCATTATTGGCCCATAAATAAGGATAGTGAGCACAACTAAAAATTGAAATCATTCGTTGAAGGCTAAAGGCTTTACTATTGAGTGCATTGTTTGAATTGTCATAATTGTTTTCATTCTGTAGGGTTAATAAGGAATAGGATTCAGGAAGAAGATGATGTGGTATTATTCAGGATACTCTAAATTCTCCTACCTATAGTTATGTAATTATAGAGTAAAAGACCAATTTCTTTCAAGTTTAGAATGGGTGGAATTGGAAAGAAGTTGATTTGGTTCACCTAACTTCTCAAATAGGTTTTGAGCTAGGATGAGGAGCTCTGATGGAGATAAGTGCTCTCCTAGTGCATGGAAGTTGCAAGTAGAAGATGGGAGCGGTTTTACAACCCCTCATCTTCTGCATGACTCTAATTTTCAAAGGGAAGAAGTACATTTTTATCTTCACAACTCCGATTTCCCCAATTTGATTATCCCACCTTTCCCCATGCATTTATTTTTAGACACCATGGTTGATCCCAGAAGTCCCATGCATTTATTTTCAGAGCATATGGTTGACTCGGCAAGTCCCAATTATTTTCAGACACATGTATTACATTTATGTTTTTACCAGTGGTCCAACAAAACCTTGGCACTTACGCTTACATTTGTATTTGTACTATGTAATAATGTGGTCACATTGTAATTCAGTTGTAATAAAACAAATGGTTATGCTATTAAGTTGACATTGTAATTCCTTTTATTAAGTCCTTTGCAATGTTAAGTGTTACTATGCTATTAATCGTTATGCTATTAATGTGACATTGTAATTCCTTTTATTAAGTCCTTTGCAACATTAAGTGTTACTGTTCTTAGTGCTATTAATGTGACATTGTAATTCATTTTATAAAGGCCTTGATGTCAATCTGAGCACATCAATGGTTAAAAAAACTTTAAAACACATGTTTATTATTTATATCATAAATTACTCAGCTGTTCGATGAACATTTGATGTATGATTGTAGACTCAAAATAA
The DNA here is from genome assembly GCA_007258455.2 of Sequoia sempervirens. NCBI lineage: Eukaryota > Viridiplantae > Streptophyta > Pinopsida > Cupressales > Cupressaceae > Sequoia > Sequoia sempervirens. The sequence continues at coordinate 86,691 of VDFB02084875.1, forward strand.
GGGAGTAAAACAAGCTTAGTCACTAGTCCTTCGACTTTAATAACCATGTCACAGAGTTCTAAATTTTCATAACTACCTGATTCCCCAACTTCGTTCACTTTGTTGTGTAACTTAAGTTCATGCATACGTAACCTTTGAGTTACAGTGTGTGGATTTAGTCGATGGGTTGGAGGTTTCAAAAAATTTGAAAATTCATACCTTGGTTCTAAGGTTCCAAGTTTCAGTGACCACACAACATTATGGACTTATTTTTCCTTTCAAAAGAACTATCATCTGACATCTCATTGAATGCTATGTATAGACTAAACTTGAGTTGTCTTTTCAGGAATTTCCAAAAGCATGTAGGTTTAAAGGCTATCTTTTCTAGGAAATTAGGAATGAAATTGAATGTCACATTTAAAGCATGTCCTATCAAAAATAACGACATAAGTGGGTGGTGAAGTTTTACTCAAAAATTTAGCTTGCATTCTCATTCTTTGCCAAGGCTAGTATACTAGTACTTCTCAAGTGCAAACATTCTTTTTACTCAGACATTTAGCCTGCATTCTTGTTCTTTTCCAAGGCCAATACTTCTCAAGTGCAAAAATTCATTCTCTACAAATTTTTTCTCATGCAACTCTATGAACGTTGAGTTGGTGTAAGGGATACGATGCTCGGACCTTTTAAGTTACACAAATTTTGGGCATGCCTGGAGATGGACGACAAGTCTGAGCTAGATATAAAACTCTTAGAAAGTGGGCTAGCTCATGTTAGAGGGTTTCCATAAGTTGTGTTGAGTGTGGACTTGATAAGTACATGTGCGAGAAGGTACATTTCGTAGACACGGGAAATTAAATCCGTAGATGATACTATTATTGTAGAAATTTCTCCTAAAGTTGTTTCCCATGTGTTGGGGATTCCAAAAAGGGAACCTGTAGAAGACATGTCTATCACAGTGGCAGGTGAATTTTTTAAAGTTAATAAGGATTGGTGTAAGAACTCCATGGCCAAAACCTGCTTGAAGTCTAAAAAGAAAGGTAAGTTGCAACTACTAAGTAAACTCAGTAAACTCAAAAGAGTGCATTTTAAGCGAGAAATTGCAAATGTTATCGCTTTATTGCATCACATTGTTGGGAATGCACAAGTTGAATTATTTGAGGATTAAATGTGCTAGTTTATCTTGATAGTATGTGATGAGAATATTTTCATTGACTGGGCTGAATTTACTTCCATTTGAATGAGAAATTAATTACTTTCCATAAGACTGCTACTTTTTGCACGTGTTCTTTCCTGACGTACATTGTAGGTAGCCAAAGGTCCTTTTGGCCTAGGTTGGAGCCGCAAGGAACCTCCAACTTCTAATATTCCTATGTATAAACACTTTCCTCAATTCACTAAATGATTTGGAATGGGTATTTTTTGTCGTGTTAATGATGCATTTTTAATGGAGGCCGTGAGGAAGCTAGATGGAAATCCAGAAATGTGCCTTTCCCATAAATTGATTTCTCTTCTATCAAAATTTGGGAGCTTTTACATCCAATTTGATAAGTTTTCCTATCTAAGAATAGGGGGTTTTGAGAAAGCCCCATTTAAATTACCTCGGTATCTTGAAGATTTACTAATATTTTTGGAATTTTGTCGACAAATGACCATGGTTAATATTAAGTATACGAACATGGGGAAATGAGGAAATTTCTTCCCATTGGAGACCCCTTCTTTTATGTGCAAAACAAACTAGATGGCCAGGGGAGTTGAATTAATTCTCAAGGAATATAACCTCCAGAATCTGTCTATGAGAGCTAATTTTGATAGTAAGGGTTTTGCGAAGTAGAATCTCTATGGAGGGAGCTTATAGTAGCATCACCCATCTATCAAATATTTATGGGAAGTTTGTGTCGATGAGAATGAAGTTTTGAGAAGAGCTTATATGAGGCTAATGCTAAAATAGATAAAATATTATGGTCTGTCATTTCACATTCCTAAAAATGTAGCTAAGGATTCAACAATCATAGATCCTACAATGAAAAATTTCCTGATAAATCCCACCCTAGGGTTGATTGGAGCCAAAGTGAAATTTTAGATATGAAGGTGTGTGCTGCCCCAATGCTTAAAAGAACCTAGGACTGGTTGGATGGGAAATGGTAGAAAGTTGTTGGTCCTATTTAGAAGCCTAAGTCATCACAGAAGAATGAACATGGGTCTACCCAAGCATCTACTACAAGTGTATCATCAGGAAAACCCTCTATTAGGTCCTCTAGTGTAAATTCTCAGTCAAGAGGTGATGGTGATAGGCTAGAAGAAATAGTTAAGTTGAAGAACATCTATGAACAAGATAGTGTGCTTTCTCCTACCCCTAAGAAGAAGACCAATCAAGAAAAAATTGTGGCTACAGATTCTAAAGTTGTCTTTCAACAGATCATTGAAGATAATATCTTTCCTCCTTTGTCTGAATTGCCCTCTTCTCCACCTGATAATCCACCTTTCACTCCTAGCACTCCTAAAGAAACAATTAGTGGAAATGAAGATTCTGGTCTGGTAGTAGCCTCCCCAAGATGGCTAAAAAAGTAGTGGAGAAGAAGAGAAAACATATTCCTACAATGACAGTATGAGTGGATACAGTTTCAAAGTTACTTCAAAGCTCTTCAAAACCGAAGAGAGCCAGGAGGATGTCAAGGATGGTGACTGATGCTACTTCTGGAAATCAAATGTTAGAAATTGATGAGACTGTGAAGGATTTAAATGATGATGAAAAAATAGATGCAGACTACAAAGTCACACATGTTTATATGGGGCCTCCAACATTGGAAGTTGATGTGTACCATGCCAATTATTCAGTCAATACCTTGATTAAAAGGGTGAAAGAATAGAGGAAAGAAAATTTAAAACTAGAATTGTTGGCATATGGCTTGGGGAGATTGTTTACATATGGCTTATAGTGTTTTCATTTATGGAAACCTAAGTCATTACTTTGGTCTGTAGATCAAAATTTTCTCATACCGGCAGAAAAAGTAGAGAACATTTTTTTACCAATAGAAAGCATGAAGAACAAGGTATCCAGGTAGTCTATTGATTTGTATGATTCATTAAGTCATCATTTTGTGTTGTGGATCCCCAAGATAGTTTGTTAAGCATGTATGTTACCTTATTGGTAAGTTTTGTGATGTTGCATTAATTGGTGTATGAGCTTGGAGATCTGACAAGATGTTTTTCTATTTATTTTCTCATTGTGACCAATCTAGTGAATGTTGCATGTCGTGGATGTATAAAGAGTAATTATTTAATTGTTTCTTGTGTTGGCTATTTATTTTGGGTCATAGCTATAGTCTATCTAACTTGTGTGGGTGTGCATTAAATGTTGCTCATGATTTGAGGCTACATATGGAGAATATTTTGTATTTTATTTGAAGCTAACATATAAGAATTGAATCCTTGTTAGCGGATATATATATGAGATCAGTAATTCATTTTGTGAATGCAAGAAAGTGTGAAGGTGTGTGAATGTGTGTGAAGATCAAAGCAGATGTATGTGTGAATATCAAAAGGGTGATTGAGTGATCTGTGCATAGTTTGAGAAGGGAAAAAAATAGAACAAATCGGAGCAAAAATATAGAATCAGTCAGAAGGGTTGAAGATCATCTACTAAGCTTCACTGAAACTGAATCCATACATTTGGAGATGCTATCCTCTTAGTTCAACCTTTTTTTGTAACTCAAAAATTTTGTAAGGCAATGAGCCTTCCTTATTTTGAGCAGTGAGCTCTAGGCAGTGTGCCTGAATGCATCTGCTTTCCCTTTTCTTCATACTTTTAATGGAGTATAAATTGTGGATTAATCTCCACTATGGTTTTTCCCCTAACAAGGTTTCCATGTGAAAATATTGGTGTTATGGTTCTTTGATTATCTTGTTCATGTGCTTGCATCTTTATTTTTGTTTATGTTTTGTAAATGGTTTATGATCAGAATTAAAGTTTAAATCTTGCTAAACACTGATTCACCCCCCCTCTTAGTGTTCCCTCAGTCCAAAAATTGGTATCAGAGCCCAATTCCTCTATAGGAAGCTTAAAATTTTGAGGTGGATCTTGAATTACAATGGAATTTGGTGGTCTTCAATTGCAACTTATGGTGGTACTTGATGATCTTGATCTGTCTAAAGTAGAAGTCATGGAATTAAAAGAAAATCTTGTAGATGCTGAAAAATTCATTCAATCATTGAAGGATAAAATCAATGAGTCAAGAAAAAAGAGGAAGGAACTTTGTGATCAGTTGAAGCAGAAAGAAAACAAAATCCTAGAAGATGTTCACTTGAATAAGACCCTAAAAGAAATAACTAAAGAATGTGAAAAGCTTGCTAGGGACAATGCTACTCTAAAGCTTGAGATGGAATATGTGGCAATGAAGCTAACTAAGGAGATTGAAGAAAGGAAGAAGAATGCAGACAATCTGGCCCAGTCTTTAAAAGAAAAATCTAAAGAATGCAATAGAGTAAATAGTGGATTCATTCAGTTAGAAATTGAGATACAACAATTCATAAATAATGAACAAGAGCTTGAAAGATAGATAGTTATTCTCAAAGATGAACTCACTACTACAAATGAGTACAAAGAAAAGTTTAGGATCAGTTCTGCTAAGCTTGATGAGCTGACTAAAGTAAAAAAGGATGCAAATGATAAGTGAGGTCTTGGATATGAGAAAGGTGAAAGCTCTAGATCTGAACACAAGGATTCCAGGCAGAAAATTCAGATGAAAAAAGGTAGAAGATATCCAGTAAGACAACCCAATGCTCAAAAATTTAATGGTTACTACTTTGCTTACAATAAATTTGGTCATATGGCTTCTCAATGTAGAAGTAAAATAAATTCAAGTAGTCCATCATTTCATGGTTAGTGCTTTAGTTGCAAAAAGTTTGGTCATAAGTCAATTGAATGCAGAAGTATGTCTGTCAGTGTAAGGAATTTTAAATGCTACACCTGTGGAAGAATTGGGAATGTTGCTAATCAATGCAATTCAAAGGAAAATCAATGGAATGAATGGTCTAGACAAAGAAACTCAGCGTGTTACAATTGCAATAGATTTGGTCACATTGCAAGATTTTGCAGGAATAGAAACATGGATAGAAGAGGTCCAGTATACAAAGGAATAATTTCACAGAAAGATGATAAAGGAAAAGGAAAAGTGACTATGGAAGAGATAAGAGATCAGATGAAGAAAATGTGGGTAAAGAAGAGTGAATATGATGAAGGAAATAAGCCCATGCCAGAAGCAGTCTCTGGTAACTCCTTTGAAAATTGATCCCAGGCCATTGGCCTAGGGGGAGTCTTTCAAGAAAATCCTTTGTCCCCCTATTAGTAGTTGGCACTAGATTACATGAAATTTTTAGTAGTTGTGATGTCAATCTACAAACATTTCCATGATCACTTATGTAGAAAATCGAGATCTAGAAGGTCCGTAGATGAATTCTTCTCTTGTTGTCTAAGAAAACGGGGTAATTGGAACTCCTAGGGAAAAACATTTAATGCAGAAAAAAAGTTAGGTGCACAAGGTTATAAAAGGGTATTTGGAACCCTCATTTGTCACCCTGCATTGAAAAATAATAGAAGGAGATCCTTTGCAACAGAATTTAGGAGTCAAGTAAATTTGGCAGTGAATTTAGGTATTCTAGTTGCTCATAGAATTTCTAATTTTGTGCTCAGTAGAAAAAACTTGTTCGGTATGGAAGAAAATGAAGCAAATCAAAGAAAAAGTGAATCTGGATGAATATGGTAGCAAAAATATCAAGGATGTAAGAAATATGTTGTCGGTCAATGAATTGAAGTGGCTTGAAGGTGTGAAACATAAGAGTTTGGACATTTGGAATAAATTTCCTTATTTTGACAATGTGGAAGTGGTCAAGTTTATCCTAAACAGATTGAATGAGGACATTCTAACCTTGGATAAACCCTATCTTATTTCAAAGGATGTGATTAGAAATTTAACTAGTCTATGCAATGTTGGGGATATTCCAAAAAAGAAGTCAATTCAGAACAAGGAATTTGAAACCCTAACCAAAGTGATAGGAGATCAGAGGGCTCTAGTAATTTCAACAATCAAAGATCCAATAACAAGGTAAATTGCACATGGGATTACATACAAAATTTTCTTCAGAAATAGGGAAGGCACAACTTCGGCATGCACAGTTTATATCACTCACAAAATGTTAATGGAAGATGAAGACTTTGATCTATGTGGATTATTGAAGGATCAGTTGATGGAAAATGTGCAATTGATGGAAGAAGCAAATTACCCCTTCGGGTTTGGTACTTTAATCATATGTATCATGATGTATTTTCTGAATTTCTTGCCTTAGAATGATAATGTGGTATGGAAGGAAAATGAACCGGTTTGTAAGATTTTTTTTTTAAATTCTAATGCTTTGGGAAATTATGAGCAAGTATATGCAAATTTCTTTAAGGAATTTCTAGGGAATTTTGGAGAAGTTAACATTTCCCTTTCGGTAAAGATGCTTGAAGTTGGATCCTCTTCCAGTGAAGTGTTGGGGAAGAAGAAGAGAGTACAAGAAATTGCTATGTACACTCCTCTAGCACACAAGTCCCCAAGAACTGAAGGAAAAGGTAAAGAACAGTTAATTGTGGATATACCAGATGAAGATTCTGATGAGTACACTCCAAGGGATAACCCAGAATAAGTTGAACTGGATGTAGAAATGGAAAAAGGGAGTGATGAAGAAGGTGATTTATTCAAAACAAAGATATTGCAGATTGTTCAAGAGAAAGATGGGATGTAGAAGATTGCTGACATTTGGTTAGACAAACCCTCATATGAGCAGGACCTGATTGAGAGCACTCTAGGCAGCTACTTTGTGCATAACAACATTGGATTGGAAAGTTTACAGAATATGCTTCTTGAAGAGTTGATTGAATGTATTAGGGAAACTATGGCCTCTAAGTCTCAAGATAGGATAGAGGAAGAAGTAATTCTACATCTGAAGGAGCAATTAAGGTTGTCCCTTACCAAACTAAAAAAGAAAATGAATGTGTTAAGGCAATGCATTGACTTAGCAAATAGGATATACAATTATTGTCTTCGTTGGCCTCATATAGTTGGGAAATGCAAGGAAAAGCTAGAGTAGATTGAGTGAGTTGAAAAAAACTGGTCGGGATTACAATATGTTTTAAGACCAAGATGGAGCAATCAAGAAAAATATTCAAGAATTGCATTCTGAACATGCAAAGGTTCACTTTGCTAGAAAAAATCTTATGGACATTTTTTGGAAAGTTAAGGATTTAATTAAAGGTGGATTGGAGCAGCTAATAGAGGTTCTGAGGAAAGGAGAAAAGTTAGAAGAAGTGATTACAATTTTGGAATCCATTATCCATATCATCAACGGGACATCAGAAAAAAATAGCTTAATCATAATCATTGGGATTGTAGTAGATGCTTGGAAGAAATTTCTTCCATAAATGAAAGATAAGTATAAAATCATTTTCTGACTTGTGCAACAGTTGTAGTTCTTCAAATTTTGATCCATTTTCTAAAATAGCAAAGGGAGAGAGAGAAAGTAGTAAATTTTTTTCATTGATGTCAAAGGGGGAGAGAGTACAGTGAAAAATGCCTTGACATTCTAAGGGGGAGCAGTGTTTTGTTGTTGGCATATGGCTTGGGGAGATTGTTTACATATGGCTTCTAGTGTTGTCATTGATGGCAACCTAAGTCATTACTTTGGTCCGCAAATCATAATTTTCTCATACCGACAAACAAAGTAGACAATAGTGTTTTACCGACAGAAAGCATGAAGAACAAGGTATCTAAGTAGTTTATCGATCTGTATGATTCACCGGATCATAATTTTGTGTTGTGGATCCCTAGGATAGTTTTTTAAGCATGTATGTTACCTTATTGGTAAATTTTGTGATGTTGCATTAATCGATTTATGAGCTTGGAGATCTGGAAGGATGTTTTTATGTTTATTTGCTCATTGTGTCCAACCTAGTGAATGTCGCATGTTGCAGATGTATAAGGAGTAATTGTTTAATTGTTTCTTGTGTTGGTTATTTTTTTTTGGATCATAGCTATAGTCTAGCTGACTTGTGTGGGTGTGCATTAAATATTGCTCATGATTTGAGGCAACATATGGAGAATATTTTGTATTTTATTTGAAGCTGACATATAGCAATTGAATCCTTGTTAGCGGATATATCTATGAGATCAGTAATTCATTTTGTGAATGTAAGAAAGTGTGAAGGTGTGCGAATGTGTGTGAAGAGAAGAGAAGATTTATGTGTGAATATCAAAATGGTGATTGAGTGATCTATGCATAGTTTCAGAAGGGCGAAGAAATAGAGTAGAGCAGAGCAGAGCATAAATACAGTATCAGTTAGAAGGGTTGAAGATTGTCTACTGAGCTTCACCAAAAATGAATCCATGCATTTGGAGATGCTATCCTCTCAGTTCAACCTTTTGTTGTAACTCAAACATTTTGTAAGGTAGTGAGCCTTCCTTATTTTGAGCACTGAGCTCTAGGTAGTGTGCCTAAATGCATGTACATTCCCTTTTCTTCATACTTTTAATAGAGTATAAATTGTGGATTAATCTCCACCATGGTTTTTCCCCTAATAGGGTTTCCACTTAAAAATATTGGTGTTATGGTGCTTTGATTATCTTGTTCATGTTCTTGCATCTTTATTTATGTTTATGTGTTGTACATGGTTTATGATCAAAATTAAAGTTTAAATATTGTTGAATAGTGATTCACCCCCCCTCTCAGTGTTCCCTGAGTCCAACAGGAATCTCAATTCCTCACATTGAGTAACTTTATTTCTTCCATGGCCAATCCTCCTACATCTGATAAATCCTCAAGTTCTTAGGTAGAGGGTATCGATGTGCTCACCATAGATCAAATTAAAAATAATTTGAGCTATTCTAGAGCTACTTATGAGGGGATCGATAAAATATCTCAAGAGGCTATCTTCTTTCTGAATAAATTTGTGCTCTTTTACACTCAAGTTGTTAACAAGAGGAAGGCATTAGTAACAAAACTTCAGCAACTTAGAAAAGATCAAACTAGTCTCTATGTGCTCTCTCAACAAATGAAAGAATTGAACTCTATGGATCCAAAGATATTAATTGGTGAGAAAATTGTGAATAATCCTAAGGAGCTAGACCCTTCCTGGTCTATTTCATTGGAATGGAAATTGAATATGTATGATAATCTAGTGAAGGAAATTAATAACACACTTGATCAATATTATGAAATGTTGGTGGAAATTAAAGAAGATTGTCGTATTCTGGGAGTGGAAATTACTGATGAGTTTGATGAAAACATTTTAGATATAAGAGAGATCTCTCTAAAATTTAGAGAGATCTCTCTAAAATTTAGAGAGATCTCTCTAAAATTTAGAGAGATTCAAGAAATAAATAGTTGATCCTACTATAGTGACATGGGAGTCCTCAAAATCAGTGGAATGGAGATCCACCTCAAGACTTATAAATGTGGAGAAGAGAAAAGATCTCAGATGTTGGTTGAGTCTAAAAATGCTTTGGGTAAATGGAGAACCAGGTTACAGATTACTAAAACTCCAGGAAGCAAAAACATCGCCACAATTGTTACCAAGTACCGGGAATATAGGAAAAGATTAAAGGCACATGAGGCATTACTGAAGGAGAAGGAGGTGGAAATAATTGAAAGTGAAGGATTCAGTGTTGGGAGTGTGACGATTGTTTAGTTTTTAGTTTTTATGTTATTTTCTTTAATTTGGCTCTCTTGATACTTCAAAGACTTTTTATTTTAATTTCTAAAATGGTTGTCTTCAAGAAAACATTATCAAGACAAAAAAAACTCTTCTTTTTTTATTGCTTTTCTATTATTTCAATATAGAAAGACAAGGGTGAAGTTCATGCATGTGTAATCTTTGAGTTATGGTGTGTACTGTGTGGATTTATTGTGCTTTTGTTGAGTAGTTTTCCAGTGGATTGTCTATTATTGGAATGATAGATTTTTTGTTAGTTTCATTGTTGTGGAATGTTTATCTGTGAACAAGGTTTTTTTTTTATTCAAGGGGAAAACACTTTTGAACCGGACCTATGAACCGGAATACAACCACTCAATAATACCACCCCAACGAGGTTTGAACCTTGGTGGAAAGAACAACAATGCCACCTTTAAACCATCACACCATGCCAATATCAACAAACTGTGAACAAGATTTTTATGGTGATGGATGTGTAAGGATTTCTTAGTATAATTTAGGCAATTTCGTAGTTTAATATTTTATTGTTTAAGTTGTGTGGATGCCTTTATAAGTTATTTGTGTTGAACTATTAGCTTCGGTTCAAGGAATGGATTAATATTCCTTTTAGTTATTTATCAAAGATTTTGTGAATGGCAATGCAATAGGAATTTATTAGTGTGATAAGTGTTGTTCTTTAAAAATGATGTAGAATCACATATCAAATTCAATACCATGGAAAATTGGAATACAATATAAAATATAAAATATCACAGTTTCATGGAATACAATATAAAATATCATCAACTAAAGTTTGGAATATGATTTATTTAGTGCAATATAAAATAAAATATCATGAAGTGTGCAATGATTCACAATTTCAATTTTTATTGAATATAATATATATCATCAACTATAGTTTGAAACAATGAAAACTAATTCACGAATCATGAAGTGCAATATAAATACCTAAAAGCTTCTAAATCTCTTCAATTTCTCAAATGGAGTCAGGTCCCTCAAACTAACATTCATCATTAGATAGAGTAAAAGATTCGTCTTGATTCTGAGTCTTTTCTTCATTTTCTTTGGCATGTGTCTGAAATTCAACATTCATTGTGTCATTTGTGTCAATGTCATATGTCCTAGTCCCATTGCCACTACCAATGCCACCAGTACCAACCTTTGGAATTGGAGTGTTGTACAACCTGGTCCCTCTTCTTTCACGTGTGGACCTTTAGATTGTGAGTGCCTTTCAAAAGGAAATTTTTTGACATTATACATAGTTCCTTTCATCCATAAGCAATTTTCCAAATTCTTGTCTAGTTTGTTTCTTAAATTTGATTTCAAAAATGCCAATGTACTAAAAAATATCTCATCCTCCACTGACCCCAATATCATTGTTTGACATAAATCAACAAGTTTGAAATATTCTGATATCGAACCATGCAATATTTCACCCTGACCTAAGTTTTTCCAAACCTTTTTCATTGATCTCAGTTCAAAGGCCTTGTCCTTGCCCATGGATTTATACTATTCCTTCATAGCTATTGCAAAACTCCTACATTTTTTTCTAAGCTTAGCTTCATCTATAATTCCTTCTATTTTCTACTCATTGTATGATACTATTTTTGAAAAATTTTCGATCAATATTTTTACCTAAGCATGAAAATATTTTGGGTTATATTGGTTTGCCCAAAATTGAGGATACACAATAATCATGGCTTCAAGTATTTCATGTCAAGAGAATCTTTCACGAATCTCTAAGGAAAGATATTTTGCAATTTCCTTCAAATTATCACCAATAGATTTAACAATGCCTTTAAAATCTTCCTCGTTAACAACTACTTCTCTGCTAGAGCACCTGGTTGTCTTACATTGGTACATTTGTATCTCATATCCACATACACACATACATAAGTGCCCACTTGCATTAAACTATAAATAATTATCAAGATTGTATACACCTAAATATGGTCTAGATAATCAAATTAATTAAATACGCTTTATTTGATTAATTACTTTAATTTCCCCTACTATTAAATAAATAGAAATATTTATTTATAGTTCATTTCTTCTATTCTTCAGATTTAATTAAATATACAACTTCTATAGTTGGTGTTATTTAATTATTACATCATTTTCAATCTTAATTAAATAAACAAATTTTTATACTTTATTGTTTAATTATCATATTCCTTCTATTTAATTTAATAAACAACTTCTATAGTTTGTTTTATTAAATTATTTATTCCCCCTTTTGTTAATTTAAATAAATCAAAATATTTAAATAAAAGCATAAATAAAATTTCTCTATTCACTCACCTACCAAATTTGATATTCCAAAATCTAATTTATTTCAACTAGCATTCATGGGAAGCTGTGGAGACAAATTGGAGACAAATTTGAATCAATCTCTCAAATCTTCTTCCTCTGATCTTTCCTATCATCTTGCCTGATGTTTTCATGGGGAGAAACCATTCCCTTCATCAGCTCCAGCTTCTCAATCTCTCACCCTTCAAATCTCAAGATTGAATCCAAGCCTCTATTGTGCTACCCCATCACAATGTGTTGCTATGAAATTTATATATACAACTTCTTTTCACAGGAAATGGACCCCCGAATCTTTGTGAAAACTTACTCTGCAATATTTATAGCAATCAAGCAATCATATCAATAGCAATAGCATTTAGCATCATAACATCAGTAGAATTCACATCATGACAGCATCATAGTTTTTACTATAGATTTCATCCATCAGTTTTCATATCTGTATAGATTACAATAGCATCATAGCTTTTTATTTTCATTATCAATCATCACATCATTGCATTTAGCATCAATTTCATTCTCTAGATAGGCCTTTTAATAGTTACGGTGCTTACAAATCTAAGAGCCCTCTGTAACTTGATAAATCTTTGGAGATAGGAGACAATGAGATGCTTTCAAGATTTTTGTGCTTTTAAATTAGTTTAATTGTTGTTAAATATTGATATAATGGTTCATTAAGAATTTTTTTAGTTGTTATTACTTATTTACTTATTCACACTTACAAGGATAATTCAAATCAGTAATTTTCTGCCACATGAAATAATTTGCTCCATCTTGTGTTAGATCTAGATATAGATGATCAAGGGCCAAGCATGTATTTTTACGTAGATTGGCATATTCATTAATATACATAGTTTTGTCTTGGGATTTCTTCACAAGCTCGTTCATCACATCAAACATGGGGAGAAGACTAGTTAAAGTCAAGAGTGACTCTATATCGCTTAACCTATGTAAGAGGTCAAGAGCTTTGTATATTGTGCTATGATTTTCATACATCACTCCAATCAAGGATTGATTTTTTGAAAGAACTTGTTGCATTGGTCCATGCAGGGAGATCCATCTGGTATCAACATCCTTGAGAAGCTTGTTTCTTGGTGTTATTCCCTCAGCAAAATTTTGAAATTTTGTGAAACGTTTAGGACTTCGGCAAAAGTATGTGTGGATCTTGTGAACTAGATTTTTGAATTTTGATACTGTAGGAAACTTGCTTACAATTTTGAATGCTAAATTCATTTTGTGGGCCATGCATGAATGCCAAGCATGTATGGTTGACAAGTAGTTTGTAACTTTGTGCAAACACTGGTCCTTTGACCTTGCATCACTTCTACTCCATCAACTCCTACACACACCAACTTTTTTGAAATTGTCAATTCATCCATACCTACAATTTCATTCAAATATTTCTTGACTAGTTCAAATATATTTTGCGATGTTGAATTGTCCTTCATTTTATGAACATAGAGAAGATGAGCTTGGAAAACATGTTGTTGTATAGTATACAAATGCATACAGACCCAAGAAGTATTGTCTATCGTAGTAACTTCATCTAAAGATAATGCAATGAAATTTGACTCTTTTACTTTATCCTTTAAATCTTCCTTTTCATTGCAGCAAGACATTTTTCCCATTCTCATCTAGCATTTACTAACCAATGTGAGTAGGGATAGTGAGGAACATTCAAATAAGATAATAAACCAGATTGAGCCTCAGAGTACCTTTACATGTAGCAAGCTTCGACATTTTTTTGTAATGCTCTTCATAATTCGTGGCATACCTAATATGAAGACATTCTTCCTTTGATTTCCATCGTACGATTGATTGTTCCCTTCCGTCTATGATTTTTTTTCATAAACTTTACCAATATGCTTTTCTTTAGTGTCAATCTTTAGCTGCAACGTCTTGTCTCTTCCACATTTTTAAGTACAAATTGTACATCTATCCAATGTTGCATTTTCAATATCGTTTGCTTTCCCCACTGGTTCAATGAATGGGTACTTTGACAATTGGAACCAAATTGAAAATTCCTTGTCATTTCCCACTTGTGCCCCCTTTTTGGTTTGTTTTTCCTTTTCTTGCTACCAACATCATCATCCTCATCCAAGTCAATTATCTCATTCTGGCTAACCGGGCCCAGGGTTTCCCTTGGAACATCTTTTGTTGTATTTCCATCCTAATTTGATACATTTTGATTTAAATCAATGACAATCTCAACTTGACCTTCTGATGGCAGCGAGGTATTGTGAATGCTACCAATATTTGGTGGAAGAGTTGATGATGTAGCTCCATCTTGACCTAATGGATCAAAATCTTTGGCAATTCCAAAGTAAGACTATATGGTATGTCTAAGTTTTTGGCATTTTTATGGCCTCCTAGTCTCTTCACCAGCCTGAGAACCCTAAGGAGTGGTAGGAGTCTGAGGAGCAATAGGAGTCTCTTCACCACCCTGAGGAGTGGTAGGAGCCTTACCCTTGCTGCTCGATTCGCTTGACATATTGATCTCTGATTTGCTCGAGATATTCATCTCTCACTTTGAATAAAAACTAGAAAAAAATGTCTTCTTATTTAAGGACAAAGAATAATAATATAGATCCCATTCCCTACTCAATATCATCTTTAAGACTGAAGCAAGAATGAAAAAGAGATAAATAAAACTTATTATTATAACTAATAGCACTATGAAGAAATGATCACTCACCTTTAAATCTATGTTTTCAGCTTTTGTTGACTTTTGAATCGAGAAGTGGAACCTCAGAACTGAACAAAATGTGTAGGAATAAATGACACTTTCGATTGTATTTATATCAATCCATGATTCCATATTTGGTGAATTTTGCAAGATTTTTAAATGGTATATTAAAACTTTGGTGAATCATGCATGCTTATACAATGATACATTGTAATTTTCAAGGAAAAATGTGTCCTTAAATGTAATTATTTTTTAATGTTATTGGCGAAATAGGTCCTCATAAGAAACTATTTATAACTTTTAATTGGTGAAATATGTCTTCACAAACAACTATTTGTAAATTTTAATTGGTGAAATGGGTCCTGATACAATGTTATTTTAATAGCATTGGTGAATATGTAGGTGTTTTATTAAATTCTTTCAAGATTCTAGGAAAAAATATTAGTCGGTCCAATTGAAATGGGTAGTTTGACAATGGAAAATTTGTTGCTTAAATATGCCTCATTAAAAAACTCATTGTAAAATGGACATGCATTGGACCTATAGTTCATAAAATTTGAGCGATTTGGACACCCTGTTGGGTGTGAGAAATTCGCTAATTTTGACTTGGTCGATTCCTAGAATTCGCCAATTGGAAAAGATTAGCAACTAAAGTTTTCCTAACATACATACATACATACAAGAATGCATACATACATACATACATGACATACAAGCATACATGTACATACAAACATTCAAATATATAAACATACATTCAATAGAGTAGAATTTAACATAAAGTAAGACATAATGCGAGTGCATTATAACATGCCTGTGTTATGTCTTGCTAGACATGTCCCACACAAATGCAAAAAACCATGTCAAAACTAAGATATAATGTGAGTGCGTTCTAACATGCTCACATTATATCTTTCTTTGGGAATCCCCAAGCCTTAGGCTTGGTATTTGCATTGGAATATCGACCCAAAGGCTTGGAGGGCCTTCCCAACAACTAGAGACATGTTTTTTGCAAATCCTATAATATTTCACATAATCGGGTTCGTGCTCACTGTTAGGATTGCACATGTTTCAATGTTGAAGAAATCGAACACCTGGTTAATGTTAGGCTCTCTCTTAGCTATCCAACGATGTAATTTTTTTCACTTTTTGACAATGTTAATCCTTTGATCTATAATTTATTAAGTTTATGTGTCTCTTTTTTGAAAAAAAGCAGTCTTTGGTGTTTTTTTCATTATAAATTAACTATTCATCAAAATTTCAAATAAATTACATTTTTAGAAACTAGACTCCATTCTACATTTTTTAAAAAAAATTCAATTAGTTTCCAAAATTTGTAGGGGCAGCACAGCCAAAATTTTGTTTTTTAGTAAGTGTCCACTTTGAAAATTAGTAAAAAAATAAATATTCATTAAAAAAATATCAGAAAAATCATGCATCAACTACATATTGTTAGCTAATTTCTCACTGAAGCAATTTTAAAAATACTAAAAAAATGTTCACCATGCTACATTCCCACAATAGTTGCTATGTTATGTTTTTCTGACAAACACAACACCAATTTTTGTGGGTCCCTCTTTTGAGCCCCTTAATCTCAACCACTTTCAAAATAAATTAGTAGTTTAGAAAGTAGACTCAGAGAACTACGATGCATTTTTTTGTTGCATCTCAAAATTTTGAGTGTAACTATCCTCAATTTCATGTCCAAGGTCAATATTTCTTGATTTCAGAAAAAAAGTGGCCACTTAAGCCCCCTTTTTGGCCCCCCATATTTTTGCACTTACCCCTATCATACTTCTTATGATAATGGAAGTGGGGAGCTTGTTGGTAAATGGATCCTAATCAGACTCGAAGGTTGAATTTTCCCCTTTTATCGGTGCGGTTTCCCCCCAAATTATTTAACGGGGGTTTGGGGGTAGTGCCCCCAAGAAAGGATCAAGGGGTAGCACCCCTTGTGGGGCCCATAAAGGTGTCAGGTGTTATTTTTCTATTGGTTGACATAAAAAAACCCTATTTTTTAACCAACATAAATCTTGATAAAAGGCTAAGGGTTTGGGTTTATGTTGACATTGTATTTTAGCATTTGCAGCAGTATTGAGTTGCAAGGATTACTGGTTGTAATCGGTTCGATTTACTGGATAATAATATTGGACTCTCTGTTGCTAGATGTAGCCCAAGTTTGGGTGAACCACGTTAAATATTCTCTCTCACTGTTATTATTTTTATGTTTTTCATTCCTTTGTTTAATCTTTATTTGCATTTAATTGATATTTTCTGCATACAACTCCTAACAGAGCCATCATTGGGACTACCATAAATTTATTAGGATAGTCATAACTTCATTAGGACTGACATAAATTCACTATGATATTCATAACTTTTATTAGGGCTATCATAAATTCATTAGAATAGATGTAACTTCATTAGGACTATCACAAACTCATTAGGGCAATCATAAATTCATGAGGGTAGTCATACATTCATTAGGATAGTCATATCTTCATTAGTATTGTCATAGCTTTATTAGGAAAATGAAGTTTATTAGGACAATCATAAGATCACTAGGATAGTCATAACTTCATTAGGATAGTTGTAGGTTGACAATAGATCTTATAAATAAAATGACCAATAATGAAGATCTATGTGGATAGAAAGGGGTAACACATCAAACTAGTTTGTAAATGACGATTTAGTATTATTCCTTTTGAATTTAATGTGAGATATTTATGTGAATATAAATAATACATTACATTATAATTAAAAAATAAGAATTTAAGAATAATTTAACAAATATTCTATAATAGTTAACCTTCTCACTACCTGTCAATAGTGATTCTTGATGATTGGCATTATACCACATGTTTAAATTTTTCCACATACAAAACTACTAAACTGGAAAGGTATTTACTTAAAGTCATAATAATTCATACACAATAGCTCACTAGATGATAAATGTGGGAGGGTTCTTGATGATAAATACTTGCATGAGGTCATGTGTGATGGAACATGATTACATAATCTATGAAGTCATGATAAAATTTTAAAAATTGTAGGTCCTTGTGTAAGAATATAAAGGTATATAGGGGTTTCCATGATAGCATGTGAAAATTTGTATGTGCTTACATACGGTGCAAAGACTTTTTGAAGCTTGTACAATAGCATGTGTAATAATGTAAGTTCTTGCACACAACACAAAGGACTATCAAAGCTTATATGGTGATGTAAAATGATGTCCTCCTAGTCATTTTCTACCTCAATATATTCTATTTGAGCATAGAAGCAAGTTGAGGATAATGAATTATTCATGCACTAACTTTAAGTTGAGTTGTCTAGATGGAATGAGATATAACAATAATATTTATCTTGCACCACTAACACTAGTGTGTTGTACTTATCTATGAAGTTGTATTTGATTATAACAAATAATTATTGATTTTCATAATTAATTGGAATTCCTTCACAAACCCCCTTGTACTCATATCATTTTTTATTACTTTATGTGCTATTTTTAAGTTCCTAGGTGATGGGTTGAGCCAATTCTCCTAATGTAAAGTACTAGTAATGTTATGGGATGCATAAGATATCCTTGTACACTAAAACTAGGAAGATAGGTGTATGTATAACTTACATGAATCTAAAATGGATATGTGGATATTTGAGCTATATGTGATAATGAGTTACATAGATGTTCAATACTAATGTTGTATTTGATTTTATTTTCATGGAATCCAATAAGGATAGAGAAAACTTGATACAATTATGTGAATGCTAAGTTATTTTAATACAAAATTGTATGGATCTAATGTGCTAGCATGTTCTATAGGATAGACGAATTAGAATTACATAAGTTTAATCCCAATATGATCTAATCAAAGTAGTACTTGATGTCAATCTTGTATAGTGTGGCACGATTCTAGTATCTATTTCTAGTAACAATAATGTATAAGGGTGAAATTGAGAGAACTTGTGCACTCTATCTATAAGAATAATTATAAATTTTTCTATTGAATGATACTCTATAATAATAGTATTATGCA
Source organism: Sequoia sempervirens (assembly GCA_007258455.2). Taxonomy (NCBI): domain Eukaryota; kingdom Viridiplantae; phylum Streptophyta; class Pinopsida; order Cupressales; family Cupressaceae; genus Sequoia; species Sequoia sempervirens. Next base: position 105,442 of record VDFB02084875.1, read on the forward strand.
TGTGGATATATAATTTAATACATGTTAATATCCAACATGTTATTGAAGTAGAAAGATTGATTCTTATAACTATGTTGTAGAGAGGAAGTGATATTTCCCAACTATATTTGTCAATATATAAATAATAATATTTCAAAAAATGTGTAATCCTTTACATATAATTTTTGAGAACTAGGAAGTGCACAAGGTGGCATGCACAAAAAGGTAGAAAGACAAATAAAATGTACCTGTTACCAATTTTTCACTACAGCTCAATTGGTGGAGCTGATTAAATATTGTTATATCTTAAAGTGAACATACAATTATTTCTGCATATGCTAAGTGTTGTTTTCACCTTATTCATCATTTTATAAGTGATAGTTATGTATTGAAATGAGGAAGCAGTGTTTCAGGAATTGCTATTCAGTATTCACAATCAAATGGAGTACAAGATTGAGCATACAAACAACAAAGCATTTCAATTGCTTTCATTTATTTCATAAAGTGATTCATATTTACAATATTTCATTTGATTACAAGAATTCAAATGGTGATACATTCAAATGATGGTACAAAATTGCATTATAAATGCATTTTCTTTTCAAAATGAAAAGAAAAAGAATGAGATTAAATATCCACACAAGTTGTGGATGTAACTGTTACAGTGCATCATAAGCATCACACTATACTATGGAAGATGCATAAAAGGAAAAGTCACATAAGTATAGACATAATCATCATTTCCTATTGGTTGATGGCCGATGCAGAAGTGGTGCACCATTTTTCTTCTTTGAGCTCCATTGACCTATAGGAAGGAAAAGAGGGATGTTAGAGCTCTGACTATGAATATACCTACATGAACCATCAACAGTAATGTAGTATACTACTAATCATGCACTGAAACAATCAAGAGAAGTGCAGAAACATGAACTGAAAGAGAGACATCAACATCATGATATATTGTTTTATGCTAACATCGTTTGTTTCTTTGTGCAGGTATAGGGAAAATCATGAAGCTGATTATCATTTGAAGATCAAGCATGTGGAGAAAAATGGGCTCCCACAAGGGTAGAGCTCGGCATGCTACCCCTTATTCATTACAAGTGGGCTGAGAAGGAGATTGCAATCATCATGTTCATGAAGAAAGGAAATATAAAACTGAAGGAGTAAAACAAAGTTCATCCATCAAGTTATTAAGTCGACTGTTCACTCATAATAGTCAGACATGTTTCTGAAAGCTATAGGTGAACAATGGGTTTAATCATCTCAATCAATTCAATTGAGTACATTCATCTCAAACACTATTGTATGGTTATATTCTTCTGCCATAGTATTATTTCTTCATCATGTTCATAATATTATGCAAAGTTTAACAGTGTTCATTCCAATGACAGTGATAGTGAACAGGCATACATAATGCCTCAATAAAGAGAAATTTTATAGATTTTCATTTCAAAAGAGAGCAAGGAATAAGGAAATTTTAAATAATGGAGCATAAAAATGCATGAAGAGTAACAGATAAGAAGCAGTCATAGCATCTAATCAATGCATGAATAGTTCAATCATCTATTAAGTGGTGGAGCAATCAACTTGTTTGTAAGTACATAATACAGTGATCAGGAGTGTTAGACACAATCTTTTTGGCTGACAGTGGAGGGAAATAGTCCAAGAGTACACTATTTTTTAAAGTTTTTTTTCCTCATTTATCATATATTTTGAATGGTGGTACAACAAGTAAAAAGTCATTTCTAGAATGAGCAGATTTTACAAAGGAAATGGTATGAATGAGGGTTTGGAGTGCATCCATGAAGAGCATAATTGTGAGTGCATAGGAGACTAAAGCAAACAAATAATCTACATAGTTAAATTTAAAAGATTTCTAGGTGAAAGGATGGTTCAAAACAGCATGGAAATGACACTTGAAAATGCAAGAAAATACAGATATATGGAGGAGGTCTCTACTAAAATGTTGAATGTAATCAAAGTGCACAATCTCATTCAAAATATCTATATGAAGGCTTCAGTTAAAATATTCAGTTTTCATCATGTTATGGTGTACCCATGTTGAGGAATAACACACATTTCTTCAAGATTTTGATTACTCACATGGGTCTTCTACAGAAAGAGGCAGGGTTTATGTTTTCCTTCATTTTTCTGAAAACCCACATTGGGGTTTTGAATGAAGATGCAGTATATTTGAAGTACATGAAGCTCCTATGAAAGTTTAAATTCAAGATACATTTTTAAGAATCTCATAAATCCATATGAGGGTTTTCAACGGCAATGTAAAGGGAATATGTGTTTTTTAGAATATTATACACCCAGGTGGGGTTTGTTAGAAATAAGTTTATACAGTGTTTCCATGGTCGAGGTTGGAATACAACAGAAAATACATTCAAATAAGCTTGTTTTCATAATACAAGATACCCATGTAAGGTTTTAATTATAAACCACATAAGAAAGTAAAATATCATCATGGGTCAAGCTCCATAAGAGAAAATCACAAGATAACCAAATTTTCTTCAAAACAGTAAGTACCCATATGGTGAAAATTGAGAAAACAGAAAACCATGTTGGGTCGAGCCCAGATTTTGCATGAATAATTAAATATACAGATTCTTGTTCATTTTTCAGAATACCCATTTTGGGGTTTTGAATTCAAAGGAAGATAGTACAATTTTTAGAGATACCCACTTTGGGGTTTTTATAAACTGCAAGTTTTCTTCATTTTTACAAGTACCCATGTAGGGTTTTTTACAAATCTAAACAAAGAATGGATATAGTGCAGTTTTTTATGAGTGGAATTCATGGGAAAACATCTCAAGCTTGTGGCCTGTCAAAGTCCTCAATGCTTTTTGTAAGCTTTGTAAGAAAATGGATAACAACAGGGAAGAATAGAAAGCTTACCATTTCGTGCTTGTGGAAGACAAGAGGCTGTGGCCAAAGCATTCACAAATAGCTTCAAAAACACCCAGTTCGAGCTCATGTGGGTTGGCCAATGGGTAGAATGGCCACAAAAGTATTAAGAACAAGTACAAAAAATAAAGAATTCATCAGATAGTTATCTCATGGTTGTGGCCAGTAGGGCCTTCTTCTCATTAAAAGGAACCAAGGAAAATACAAAGAAACAATAGAATGCACAAGTCAAGCTTACCAGTAGAGGCCGAATCTGGTGAAGATTCAATGACCAGGTCGAGCTTGTGTATGGTGGCCAACAAGAAACAAAGCACAAGAATTGGAGTAAATGCATTATTAATGGCATTCTAGCTGCAGCCTGTGAGGCTATTTTTCTCACCAAAAGAGCCATGAAAGATGTCAGAGAGGTGTGCTCCTATCACGGCCTTGAGACCAGAAAGATGATTGAAAAGCAAAGTATGGAGTTTCAGGAAGACCACAGGAAGTTTGAGATCTTCTTACCTTAAAAAACCATGGAGGAATTAATGAAAATGGCGAGCATGGAGGCTCGAATTCCTCTCATCTAGATGAAACCCTAGTTCACATGGCGGTGGCTGCAAAGACTCATTTCTCCAAAGTTTCACTTTGCAAAATGATGCGAAAACGTAGGGCATTCTTTGCATTTTGTTCATTAGGGTTTTTCTTTGCCCTAAGTTGAATTGGGCTTTATCACATTTATTTAAGAAAATCCTTGCCAATTAATTTCCCCTTATGAAATACATATGCCTAAGTCGACCATGGTGTTCTTCTAAGACTTTTGAGTCTAGGTCCAATTTAGGCTTTGAGATAATGCCTTAGTGAAAATTGGAGATTGATAGATATCTTAGATTTTAATTGATTTTGTGAGAAATCAATTAAAACAATTAGTGAGATTTTACTTATGGCTTGGGGGTTTTTATTTTCAATTGATTTTGAAGAAATCAATTAGGATATTGATGGAGATTTTATTGTCTTTTTATGATTTTTTGAGAAAAATCAAGATTTGTATTGGAGAGATAAGTAGTTTTTGCAAAAGATTTCAAAATCTTTAGTTACAAAATTAGTCAAATTATGAAAATTTGCATATCATGTAAAGCAAGATTAAAGTGGTTCTTTTATAAATTGCTTTATTCTTAGCTATTCTTAGCAGATTTCTTGAGATATTGCTTTGGTCAGATTGAGATGCTTGTTCGATGGATAAGTTGTTTTATTTGCTTTAAAAGAAAATTTAGTCTATTTTAGGGGTTGAACAGTGTGAACATGGAAACAAGGAGTTTTTTCTGCTTTTGTGCAAACTTTTGAGACAGTTTTGATACATTTTCCTTGAGCTTTCCTTTTGAGCTCAGATTAAGGTTTTGGAGTTATTTTATCTTGAAGAAGACTTAGTTTTCTTCTTCCTCTCAGTTCAGATGGTTGCTTCTTTCTCTCTGGTGCATGCAGAGAGTTTTGTAAGCATTTTGTACTCAGATTTTGGCAAAAACACTCTTTTAGTTTTAATAAAGCAACAAAATTCTCCTCATTTTTTTTCTCATTTTATAATACCAATTTGATGTCCTTGTGATTTAAATCAGAATCCTTTCATGTCTTGTTATTGTAAGTTGTGTTTTAGAATTGCATAGTTTCAGGTTGTATGTTGTATTTCGTCTAGGAATCTTCATACAAATTATTGATGGAAGTATGTGCCAATGAGATTGTGAGAGTTATTGTGATAGGAAAGTTGTTTTGGGTGTCATTGCTTGAGTCTCATAACTTCTAGTGAAATATCAGTTAGATTTAATTTTTAATTTCAGTTATTCTTCCCCCTTTTCCCAGAAAATTCTTAGAGTAGGATTCATCTTTCAGAGAACCAACTCACTCTGGAGATTCTTTTTTCACATAGATCACCCACATCTGAAAAGAGTTTCCATGTTTCAATAAATAGTCTGATTTTTTGCAAATCTGACAAAGGGTGCATATCTAATTGATAACAATTTTGGCACGCTCGGTGGGACGCTAAAAAGAATTTCAAAGAAATTTTAGTGTTTTTTAATTTGCTGTTTGGTGTATGCAGTAGATTTTTTAGCCTTTTGGAGGCTCATTTCAATATACCTGGCAACTCCGATCTTGATTTTGCATGCAGACTTAGTGCAGCCTATGTGTGAGAAAAATACAAACTAGATCAAGTAATGTACCTTTCGAATATCGAGAGTTGTCCCCACCATGAAGAAGAGGCAGAACAACAAGGAGGCTCTTTGAGACACCTGCAAGATTGAGATCAATGTCTCATGATTTCAGCTCTTCGGTTTTATCACCGGGAGTACCGGTTCCGAAATCACAAGCACCGCCAATGGAAGCGCCAAGGTAGCACCCGTTCATACCTTTTAATGGAGGCAGTCCATTAGACATCGCTCAACATGATGACATCCCAGTTGTAGCCCTTAGAAGTCTGCCATACTTCACTGGGGAGGACTTCACTACACCGGTTGAGCACATCCGTGACGTAGCCACCTTATGCTCGGTTCACAACATCACGCAAGAGAATGTTGTGTTAAGGATTTTGGCTGCATCGCTCAAAGGTAAGGCATTGCAATGGTTTAGAGGTCTCATAGCCAACTCAATCACGACATGGGATGCGTTAGGTAATGGGTATGTGTAGGATCATCACGGAAAAAATAGGCCCTTAAGTGGCAAAAAAATTAGAAAAATCAGAGTTAGGAAACTTGACGTAAAATTTTCAATAAGTTATCTATATTATTTCAAAAATATGTAAGAATAGAATCTGTACCAAATTGAATGTAGTTTCTAAACTACTAAGTTTATTTTATTTTTTTAAATCTATTTGGTGAAAATTTGAAATTCAATCGTGTACTTAAAATTCAGGGGAAAAAATAAGTAGATTAATGCTGTCTAACCACCTAACCACAATAAAATGATAATATTTTTTACAAGATTTTGAATGAGTAGGACTGTGTCAAATAACGTGCATATTTTTTGTAATTTTTCCAAGCTACATATTAATTATGATTTTTTATTAAAACTTTTCAAAAAATATAAAAACTTCGTGTCAATAGACCACCCTTAACTTAGTCAAAACTTCACGTAATTCAATTTTTTCTTTTTTTAATCCTATAGTATGCGAAGCATAGAATGTGACACATGTTTTGGATTCAAAAAATGTGATACCATTTGAAAGCTATAGATGTTTTTCAATCAACCTATCAATCAGGACTTTACTCATAAATCAAATAGAAAATGAAAAATAATTATTTATTAAATTTAAAGTAAAGCATAATTTATATTGGTGGAAAGCTAAGAATCTCCTTTAAAAATCATTTTTCATTTCATCAATTTTGGGTAAAAAAAATTTGTCAGCCACATACCCTACAAATACCCATCATATCGCCACTTTTTGGCCCATCATGATCCTATACATGTCCTAATGACTTATATCAATGGGTCACCTTAGAATAGTGGTTTACACTTTCTAAGAGGAAGGAAAATTCGGCTTTTTCCCCATTGCTCAAATCAAATGGGTTCGGCCAAACCCTATGGTTCGACCGAACCATTTAATTGGTTCGGCCGAACTAGTCAATGCCCCAATTAAAAAATAATATTGAAGTGGGTTCGACCAAACCCCTTCAATATGACTAAAACAAAAAAAAAGGTTTCATTTTCACACTTTTACTGTGTTTTTTACCAGTCACTGTCTCCCTGGTGTGCGCGGTGAACAGAATCCGTGACGGCGACCCAACAAAGTTTCTCTCACCGGCGAAAGCAAATTTCGGTTCCTCTCTTCAAAGTTCATCATTCCAATTCGCATATCAACCACTATTGAGCATGAGGTATTTAAAATTCATTTTTTTTAGAGTTCAAAATGCATGTATTTGTTTAATTTTGAAACCCTATATGCAATTTTTTTAAAATTTGTTGAATTCAAATTGCACTTGTTTGAAAGTTTTTAAAGCATTTTCAATATATTATTTTGCTTCCCCGTTTTGCATAATCCAAGGGTTTGAGTAAGGAAAAATGAGTTTCCTCCCAAAGTTAGTGCAAAAAAACATTATAATGGCTCTCAACATAGTCTAAAAAATGGAGATAAATAAATTCCTAAAGACTAGAAGTGTAGGGGTCAAGGTCACAAAATAATTTTAAAACTACAAATTTAGGGTCAAACTTGTAGATGAAAATGAAAATTTCATACATGTAGGAGTGAACCATGAAATTCATAGCTTGGTTTGTTAAGGTGTTATAATATTAAATCTTATAAAAAATCAAGAATCATATCATTGATTATGTACATTACAATAAAATATCTCCATATAACAAATGAAGCTAAAAACCCTAACCTTCTTTGTGAATTCTATAGTGTGCTTGCTACATGAGTAATTTTTTTTTATGAAAACCATGTTTAGGAATGAAAATATCCAATCCTTTATGCTTCTAAACTAAAGTTTGCAATGCTTGTATGGTTCTTTTGGCCTTATGAATTCTTGAATCATTTTATAATATACCATATATATATAAACTTTGAAACCAATAATTTAGCCAAGCCCTTTAGGAATTCTAAATTGTTGCATCTTGTCTTGATTTCCTCCCACCATTGTTATTCCTTTTGAGGGGTACTGGAATTGGGCAAAGAGATCCTTGCTTGCTTATATGAAGGTCCTTATGTAATGTTCTTAAAATTATTTAAGGTTAAATGACTTAATCTAAAATAAAGGCATATACAGATCTCTTGCAATTATAACCTCTTTACTAGTGTTCAAACATATTTGATACCTTGATGGCATGACATAGATGATGTTGCTTGATATTGCTTTATCCATGGATACCCAAATAAAATATGAGATACATCTCAAGAACAAAGAATATGACATAAATAAGAACTTCCCTCATCTTTTAGACCAAAAAATTAAGGTAAAATAATGTATCCTATAGTTTCAATCAACATATCATTAGTCAATTTTAAATAAACCCTCAAATATGCATATGCTTGTTGATAAAATGATGATAAAACAAAATTATTCAATGTGCATACATTTTATTGGTGAGTAAGATCAATAAACACACCCTTACATGGTTCATGATCCACCCAAAACCAAATGACCATTATAATTATTTGCTAATATCTCACAATGTGAAAAAGGTGTCAAAAAAATTAGCATACCTAAATCGTAAATTGACTTGTCATAAAGTGGGTGGGTAGCTTAGTGGTGGAGATTTGTATCCTAACTAGTTCATGGAAATTTCAACATGGTATTAGAGCCAAGCTAGGTGCATTTGACACCTATGTTGTGGCTCAAGGGAGTGTGTTGGAGAAATGATACACACCTAAGCCATAAAAAGACTCATCACAATGTGAGCCATTAGCTCAATAGTAGAGCATCCTAACACCAAATGGGAGGACCTAAGTTTGAATACTAGTTAGTCCATAGAAATTTCTATAAAAAGTCAATCACTAGTACATAAGAAGAAGAATAAGTACCCTTATAATTTTTATTAATACCAACAAATTATCATTCCTCACATACATAGGCGAATCAATGATTTCAAGCTCGTCAACATGTATATGTACCCCAATCTCATGACCCTCATATAAAACCATTTTATTAGATTTATTTAGTGTAAAATATTTAAATTTTTATTAGGAGGAACAATTGAAGGATTGACCCCAATATTAACCCCCTCAACCTAATTTTTTTTTTTATCAATCAAATCCTTAATCAATTATTCCTTAATCCCATAAAATGTTGAGTATAATTACAATTAACTCTAAAATTTAATAACAAAATTATTCCTCATTATATCTTTTGGGAATAACTTTAGATTAATCTAATGGCCTAATAGGAGGAAGTGTAATCATGCAAGCACTAAGTAAATTTTGAAGCACATTTTACAAAGGAAAAAGTTGGAGGCTTTAGAGTCATAATTATATTAGAAAAATTTATAATGTATAGTTTGTACAATGGCCATTTCCATTATTTTTTACTATCCTTTTGGAAATAATTTTTCTTTTCAAATTTACAAGGGTAGGATGATGTAGATGAAGCATTAGAAGATCCATAATTAAGTGTGGTAGCCTCTAACAACTTTAGTTCTTAACATTCATCTCACTTGCAAATGCAAATGTTAAGAATGTATATACTTTATAGATCCTTGTTTACAGTCAAAAAATCTAAAATAATAAACTTCAATCCAACATTCCCAATATTTGCATTGACCAATTTCAATATTAAAAAATAGACCCAAATGGAAGATAATACTATTAAATTTCATGGGAAGAACTTAGCCAATAACTTTATCATCGTGCATAATAAAACTAAATATGTGGTGCACTAAAGAACCTTGAATGTGTCAAGGATCTCCTTTTAACATTGTGCATCTCAATCTAGGATCCAAAAATCCAACAAAATGGATATGTAAAATTTTCAATAGAAATTGAATTGTGTTTGATTTTTATATGTATGTCTTTTGTTTCCATTAGGTAAGGAATCAACATTATTTTCATCTCAACAAGCCTTTAAAACATTAATGTCAAGGGTAGATAGAGGCACACTAAGATTAAGGATATTGAATGAAAGTGGCAGATGAGAAATGGAAGGTGGTGTATAAATTTGTCGTGACATAATAAAATGAGTGTGGAGTGACAAAGACTTCATGTGAGGGAGTCATGCTGAGGGGGAACATGGGAAGTGTAAACAAACTAATGAGAACTAATGTGGAGACAAGAGAACTATGTGCATCATAATAAGTAAGCATGAGATGAGATCTAGGAAAAAGGAGAGGATAAATTTGGGGAGATTTGGTGGAAGGAGAAATAAATTGCATAAGATAGATAGGATTAAACAATAAGGAGGAATACATGAAGAAGAAGCTTGGGATGGAGGGAAAATGGCACATCACCAAAGGGATTGTTGAGCTTATCCTTTTACCTATTTAACTTTAAGTACTTTCTTTCCACATGGCTTATTAATCAACATAGTATATGAAGGAGAGGATCAACCATTGTACTAGGATTAATATTACTAGCCAAATTTGCAGGATCCAAAGAAAGGTTGTGTGCATCAAAGCTATATCTTGATTACCATTTTCTCAACAAGGGCCTCATGGTCAAATGATTCTTCTCCATTATGATAAATTTAGTATCATGCATATTCCCAATCATACCAATTTTAGCTTGATTCATAACCATGGTGGGATTGAACTATGACTTCTTACTAGGAAAAGAGGATGATTTT
>VDFB02084876.1:0-20097 GCA_007258455.2 Sequoia sempervirens
GATAGGTTTGAAAGTGTAGGAAAGACCCTTTTTGTGAAGGATCTTAGCAATTTTATTTGAGACACCCTCAATGTAGGGAAGGGAGGCAGAAGGAAGGGAGCGAGGATTGGGGGCCTTGGAATGGTGAGAAAGGTTGGCTTTGGCTTGGTTAATGGCCCCGTTGATGTGCCTCTTTCTATAGCCATTAAGAGAGAAAACATGGGTGAGGTGGGCCAGCTCTTGGTCAATGTGCTCATCATCACATATTGTGAGAGCTCTAAAAACCAAAGTTTTGAGAACTCCAACTTTTTGGCTTGGGTGATGGTGGGAAGACAAATGAAGGTACAAGTCTGTGTGGGTTGATTTACAGAACACAGTTTGAGATAAGGACCCATCTTCTTTCTTGATGAGAAGGACATCGAGGAAAGGAAGTTGATTATCAACTTCAATCTCTTTGGTAAAGGAGATGTGTGGGGAAATGTTGTTTAAATGGGAGTGGAATTCTTCAAGCTTATCACGACCATGGGACCAACATATGTTGGTATCATCAACATAGCGCTTCTACCACTTAGGTTGGAGAGGGAAAGAATGAAGGGCAATGCTTTCAAAATGATCCATGTAAAGGTTATCCACGATAGGAGAGAGAGAGCCCATAGCCACACCATCAACTTGCTCAAAAATAACATCTTGAAAAGAAAAGAAGGTGGATTTGAGACACAACTCAACTAAGGAGGCAATTTCATCATTTTCCTTTTGTCTAATAAGATCAATCGAGTCGTGCATGGGGACTTTGGTGAAGAGAGAGACAACATCAAAGCTAACAAGAAGGTTGTTATTATCTAATTTCTTATCTTTGATGAAGTCAACAAAATTAGAAGAGTTCTTGATGAAGGAGTTTGATTTGCCCACCAAGGGAGAAATGAGTTTAGCAAGATGAGAGGCCAACTTGTAAGTGGGGGAATTGATGGTGTCAACTATAGGTCTGAGAGGAATACCAACTTTGTGAATTTTTGGCACCCCATAGATGCGGGGGGTTACCTCTTTGGAGGGACAACCATTTTTTGGTGGCATATCATATTTCTAGCATGACATATCACTACGGAATTACATAGAGCTCAGGATGAGTCATACGCCCAACAGGGGCAATAAAGGACACCATAGTGACTCACGAAGGGAAGATGGAAGAATTAAAGCATACCTTATTTCGACGGGTCCAATGAGATTTCAGCGAGAGCATTGGTTCAGAGGGTGGAAACTTCAATCAAAACCCCATGTCTGAAGATGAATCCATAAAATATGCTGCTATGCACCTTGATGGAGTTGCACATATGTGGTGGTACCATGATATGATCATATTGGAGCATACTCAGATTACATCGTATACTGAGTTCACTGAGAGACTCATAGAGAGGTTTGGCGAGAAGGAACCAAAACTACTTTCCAAGGAGGTGGCAGAGTTGAGTTCCCATGCTTTCAATAAAGAGCAGGTGGTTGAAGAGAAGTTTACAATAGAAAAACTAGATGAAGTGGTTGCTTTGAAGCTTGATGAAAGTGAGACAGAGGCTCAGGATGACTCTTGGATCATGCATGCAATTACTGTGGATAAGGTTTTGCATGAGGGAAAGGACACAATGGACACCTTGGATCCTAGTTTAGATTTATCCAATGATGACTCTAAGACTAATGGCTACCTTGATGTTTACAGTGGAGCAAATATTGATGATGAGTTCACTAAGGCACCTTTGGATGATGGGCACAGAGAAATAACAAATGATGATGTTTCCAAATTAACCTTTGATGTTCATTCTTTCTTCTTCATTGATGATGACTTAGGTGGTTTTGGGCTTGATCTAAAAAAAAAGTCTAGGGAGAGAGATGATTATGACAACTCCAGTGATAATGTGATGGAGAGTGACTTATTCAAAAAGGCAACTACTTATGAGGAGCAAAAAGAACACTTACCTACTAAACAAAGTGATCAACATTTCTTCACTTGGGATCCGGATGTGATGGCACCTAAGTATGATGGGGATCCACATTGGGATGAAATTAATTTGGCTGGTAATGATGTTCTTACTTCATCCCGAGAGACTTGCATAGGGGTGGGTTTTGAAAGAGATGTTTCTAATCTTGAATGGCAATCAAATTTCTCTTGGTAGGTTGCTGATTTTGAGCTTAGACCTTGTAGCTTGGTTGATTTGGATTCACATTTCATTACTAGGAATGAAAGGGAAGAGACCCAAGTGCTTTGGGAAATAGGTGTGTTGGCTTGTAAGTATGACAAAGGACCTGAATGGGGTGAATCTCCTTTTGACTATAGTGCTATCCTTACTTTAGCTCCACATTTATGCAAGGAAGAAAACATAGATAACATTGATGAAGTTGTTCATGAACAAGAGATCAAACCAGATTTGACAATGCAAGAAGTTGGACTTAATTAGGGAACTAGCAGCCTTGTTGTTTGGGATTCACAATCTACTTTTGAGAAAGAAAATGGAGAGGCTCAAGTAATTTGGCACAATAATAGAGACTTTGATAGTAAGTATGAAAGATCTGATTTTGGCATCCCACAAAACAACAATTCATCATTTTTGCTTGATCATGATTGGAAAAGACAACTCTTGGTTTCAACTGGAAATGAGGTGCACATTTTATCTTGTTTGGACAACAAACACACACAAGTGCAAAATTTATTTCAAAATGCTACTAAGGGTCAAAGTGAGCTAAATATCTCATTTTCTGATTTACATACATTGAAGTGCTCTATGGAAGAATTTAAAACAACTTACTTACACATGATGTATGATAGAGATTTAGCAACCAAGTTTGCAGAAGAAACCTTGTCTCGGTCTAAGAAGTTAAGGGATGAGGTTAATGAGCTCACTATCGAGTTGAATTCCACCAAGCTTGCTTTTAAAAGTGTCCAAGAGGCACTTATTGAAGCTAATGAGCAACTCTATGAGGCTCAAAGGGTTAAGGAGAAAGAGAGCCAAGAAAGGGAAATGGAGATCAATCAAGTAATGATGGAGCTTGATCACATCCAGGAGGAGTATGACCTTGCTCATTGTCCAAGAAAATATGAAAACAAGAGTGCAAATCAACAAGAGGATTGGTTGGAATTGGGAGTTGGGAATAATCTAGTATTAATTGATAACCCTTTGTTTGAGGTTGATGCTGAAATGGTATATGACAATCCACTTTTTGAGTTGGATGATGGGATTGCCCCTAGTAGTGGCATAGCTTTGGGTGAAAATAGTAAGTTTTGGTACCTAGGTGCGGACTTCCGACATGAGACGATTCAAGATTGCAGTAGTGGGTCAAGTACCTGCATTAGTATCACTGCCTACTCTCCGATCAACTTGCATATGATTACGGATTTGGATTTGAAAATGTGTTGGACGTTATCTTAAGTCCAACAGTTGAGTAATTTTGGGTTGAGTTTGGATGGCAAAGATGATTTGATTCCAGGAGATGACTTTGTTGATACCTACATACACATATCTCCACTCTTTCCAGTGGGATTTGAGTTTGATTATCACTGCCTATATTTTCTCTCAGATGTGATGTCACATTTTAGTGAGCAGATTGATTTAGGGTTTGGGTAGGGTTTGGGACAACTGGTTATGAGTGCTCTTTCGCACACAGTCTACGTATTCTTAGTTTCCTCTTTGGTGAATGACACTCACTACAATTACTTCATGGAAATGATATGGATTATTGTAGTGGATTGGGTGTGTTGGTGTGCTTGGAACCATTCTTTTGACACTTGGAGGTTGAGTGTTGATGTTATGATTACAACTTGCATTGGCATAGGGTCTTCTTGGTTGGTTGATTTCAGAGTTGTAGCAGTGGATGACTTGTTTCACATTTTGGTTATCATGTGGAGTCATGCTGGGGTTAATTACATATGGTTGAGCAGGGTGATTTTCATGGAGATCAGGATTGTGATTGGCAGCGATTTTATTGATGTTGACTTCTCTGAGTTGCCTTGGTAGGATATATTCCATGACAATAACAACAGTCCTTTCAGGGTTGTCAGTATGGGCCTTGATGGTTTTAATTCATTGGAGGTCCTAGATAGGAGGCTGCAATTTGGTGACATTGGTCAGTTTGTTATGATCGGTGTGACACAACTTCAACATGGTGTCATTTTTTTGAGACTCACTTGGAACCCATGAATCACATTGAGTTCAAGTGCATCGACCATTTGGGATGAGAGAGCTAGTGTGGTTTTTCCTGAGCTTACTCTTGTGGCACCTCAGCTTGGTTTCCTTAAGGGACATATTCTTGAGGAGTGGGTTGAGTTTTGGTGGTATTTTATCACTCTTCTTACAGGTGACCTCTAGGAAACCTCAAGTGTTGGTGCATCGTAGGGTAGGGATTTGAGCAGTTGGAGCTACAAACCTCCTAGAATTATTTGGGACCCAGGGATCATTTCTAGTTTCAGTATGGATTTGGATGTGAATTGCAAGGCTTACTGGTATTACTTGAGGATAAGCAATCTTTGGGAAGGGTGGACTGTAATATCCCCATTTTATGACGTCCTCTTTTAGTTGGGGTTGTTTTCGATACACTTACAATTTTTAGTAAGTGTTATTTTTAGCAGGGAGTCTAGTACGGTGCTTCAGTCTTTGGTGAGCCATCTCAAGCGTCTCAGTTTCTCTCCAGCTCAAGCTTTAGGGCACAATTCACTATTTTAGGACTTTCTAAAAATAGTAAGTCAATTAGGGTTAGTCAGACCTGGCCAGGATGGTCTGAGCAGCACATATTTAGTCGATACAAGGTTACTAAGGTTGAATCATTCAAATATTTGAATAATGTTTCGAAAAGGAGCTTTAATAAAGTAATTTTATATTTATTTGTTGAGGGTCATGAAGGGGACCATTTTGTACCATGTCGTCTAGTACAATGACTTTAAGTCATTTTAATGAGCTTCAAAAATAATTTATAATGCACATTATTGAAGGACGCCTTAGGAGAAAAGAAAATGGAGTTAAATTTAAATAAAGCTAATGTTTGAAAATAAATAAATTAAATCAAAAGACTATTTATCTCAAGGCGTGGATTTCACTGGAAGGTTAGGGATTTTCTCCTTTTAAAGGTCAAATTGAAGTTCATTTGGACATTATGGGTGCTTTGGGAATTGTTTTGTTGAGAATTTCTCTTGGAGCTTGGCTTTGAGGAAGTCAAGGGTTTGCAGGGATGAAAACCTCTGTAGATTACACTCTCTTCATGTTTGAAAGACAACATCAAGGGGGTTTCTGGAGGTCTCATTTAGAGGCTTCATTTGTGCTTAGTTTGATGTATTTTGATGAAGTTTTGAGAAGTTTGAGAACCTTTCTTATGCATATTTTGAGTGCATCTGAGAACAAAGGTTGGAAGAGCAGATTTATATCAATTTTGGTGTGGTTAAGTTTTATTTCTAGGCTTTGATATACTAGACCAGATTTCACTTTTTTATTCATATCTCTGTGAAGGCTTGGAAATTTGTTCTGGGTATTGAATCATTGTTTGACTCTCCCCAAGATGTTTCTTTCAAGCCCAAGAAGATATTTTTTAGTGGAGCTGTTGATTTAATAAAGCAGATCGAACTTTTTCCATGGGTGCCCTTTACTGGTGAAAAACATAGTTTATAGCTTGTTGCTTCATTGGCTATGGTTGCTTGATTGTGGGGTTTGTTACAATTGTTCCTTGATGTGGGGAAGTAATGAGTAAAGGGTTAGATCTTGGAGCATTTTGTGTCATTCTTGGAGTTTCATGTTTGCGTAATATACTCCTTGCCAGGTTGGCCTACTTGAGAGTGAGTTATAAGATTTTGCAGTAGGGTTTTGAAGGTTCCTTTCCTTGGAGGAATCACTGCAAGTGGGAGTTCAAGAATTGTTGCTATATGCTTCATTAATAGGTCTGAAAGTAGTTTTCTAAGTCTAAAATTGTATTTGAAGGACTGTCATATTACTGTTATTAAAAAATAGTTTATTAAGAGCTTTGAATCAATCCTAGTTAGTGTGTACTTCTTCCATTCCATGTCAATGTTTAATATTCTTATTGCAATATCAAAACATGAATAATATATGAGAACAATGCAAAAGAATCTGTCAAACCAAACTCAACTAGTAAGATGGACACATCGAGAAACAAACTCAAAACCTAATGTACAACAGTAGGAAAAAAAATCAGAAATAACAACAAAATACATTTGGGGGTTGGCTCTTACATTTCACCTCTAGTTTTTTCTTTTGTAGAGTTATGTAGTCTTATAATAAACTTCAATTTGTTAGAAATGTATGGATCTTTGCTTATTCTCCTTGAGCAAATTTTATTTGGAGAATATCTACATTGGGAAATCCATCTCTATATACCCCTCTTTCTCTCTAGTCCTAATTTGTGAAACATCATCTAATCCCACATGGTGTTTCAAAACTTCACCACTACCTTAAAATGAAATTATTGAAATAGTATCAACCATCAATAGGTACATCCATGGAAAATTAGTCTATTATCTAGAAATTTCAACACCTCATTGGAAATATAGAAGAAAAGGTCCATCACTAAAAGATGTTTTTATTTCTATAGATAATTTATCATCCCTAATTCTTCTCTTTCTATCATTGTGTACTTATGCTTTGCTTGTGATAAATTTCTACTTGCAAAATAAATCAGATGATTTATTTTCCATTCTCTTGGTTGTACAAACATAATGTAAATTTTCTTTATTAAGGTATCAATGTGTATGTTCAAAATATCTTCATTAAATCCACGAATAATAAATTTGGGGCAATTTCTAGCCTCTCCCTTTTGCATCTCGAAGGTCTCCTATTTTGTCTCTTAAAAAAAATAAATTCAAATTTATTTATCAAGTCTTCAATTGGTGCCATGATTTTTGCATTGTTCTTTGAGTTACATTATTATTGCTCCCTTCCTTGGGTATACCAACATACCTTCTTTACATATCATGTTTCTCAATAATGTCCCAAATTATGTTCCAAAAACACACTTCTTCAAGGTTAATGATATTTGTATTTGTTGATGCATCTCCAACATTGCTCACAATAATGAAACATGGTCATCCATGTGGCCTATACCATTCAATTACAAGGTATACTTGTAAGAACTTGTGCATAAAATCCTTCAATGTTGCTAGGATAATATGTAATAACACAACAACACTGTTATTCAATCCAAAGGAATCATTTTGTAAAAGGAATTTGTGTGGTCATTAAAATTCATTTCTTCCAAGATCGTCTATATCTTCAATTTTCACTTGATGGTATCCTAAGGATCCATTGATAAAAAATTGTCTCTCTTCCAATGACTTTAATTTTTTTTAATAAATGGGGTTGGAAAAAGATTTATTAGACACAACTCATTCAAAAGTATGTATTCAACAAAAACCTAAATCCTCCCCTCCTTCTTAGTAGAAGTCACTATTGGACTTAACAATTTTGATTCTTTGGTAGTATAGGTTATCCGTGCCTCTTAACATCTTTTCAATGTCCTCTTTTACCATGAAATAAAATTTTGGATGTCTTGTGAGGTTGCTTTACTAGTTTCATGCCTCAATTTATCTTAATTAGACCATCTTTCCAACTAATATTTCATCTCATTGTAACCTCTTGGGAATACATCTACATACTATTTTAACATCTCACCCATCTTTACCATTACATCACTACCCTAATAATCTCTAATTCTGGTAATATTTGGTTCCTCCATGTTGCTAATATTCACTTATTTTTTCCTTATTGATTTTATGTAATAATTCCCACGAGTTCATTTTTCTTTTCTTCAAGTACTTGTGTTCCCTTTGTTGTCACAATATTCAAGTTCTTAGCATCTTTTCTTGGTAATCCTCTTCATCTACCTTAGCCTTCTAAAATTTCTTCCTTCCTTTCATCATGATGTCGATTTCACTTATTTCCTTTTCACAATGCCCACCTTTGAACTCTTGACAATTGTAAACTACACCTTCAAATACTTGTGTTTTATTCACTATAACTAGTCTTTAGCAAAGGCGTCATTGAACATTATACTACTTGTTTGTCAAATTCTTTAGGACTCTCCTTAAGTTATCATTAAAATTGGATGCCTAAAAATATTTTCCAATTCTTCTTGAACAAATTTTATTTGGAACACATCTACATCAAAAAATCCATCCTCTATAAAACCTTCTTTTTCTCTAGTCCTAATCCATGAAAAATTATTTAGTCCCGTATGGTATTTTGAACTTCACTATCTTAAAATTAAATTATTGAAATAGTATCAACCATCAACAAGTTCATCCATGTACAATTGGTTTATTCACTAGAAATTCCAAAACCTCATCCTTTTCCCAAAGGAAATAAACCTGTGTATTTATAAAATTCATTAATTAAAGTGAGAACGTAGTTGGACTTGCTAAAAGAAACTTGGATGGAAAGAGCAACATTGCAAGACCTATTGAGCTCACCAATACTTTTGTTTTTTAAATTTCTCCTAAAGATGCTTGCCCGTAACATATCTTGAGAAAAACCTAGACTAAAAATTGATACAAGAGAATCTTGTGAACATATCTTATTGACTAAGCTACTAAATATAGTGGTAGTTAAGATGTCCAAACTACTAATCCCATAGTTTACTCATATTTAAGAGTGAATAAGAAGTGTTGTAGATGATGAGTTAGACATAAAGTGTGAGAAAACATAATATGTATATTGATGATCCACCTTCTCAGTTGTAACTAAAATGTCATATTTTGATTCATGAATCATAATTGAATCTAGACTAAACTCATGTTTATTTCTTATCCTAATATG
Organism: Sequoia sempervirens; assembly: GCA_007258455.2. NCBI lineage: Eukaryota > Viridiplantae > Streptophyta > Pinopsida > Cupressales > Cupressaceae > Sequoia > Sequoia sempervirens. The sequence goes on from VDFB02084876.1 coordinate 8,772, forward strand.
AGTGATTTGGTAGACTAAAATAAGATTAGCAAACAAAGAGGGCATACAAAGAACACCAATAAATGTACACATCACCCATCTCAACTAACCCTTTCCCACAAATGTTCTCTAGAGTATCATCACTGATAAAAATCTATGGCATAGAACAAGGATCCAATGTCAATAATTGATCTCTAGAGGAACTCATGTGGTGTGAATCACCAAATTCAAGTATCCAAGTCCTAGAAGACTCGATAACTATAACAAGTTCCTTACCTTTCCATTTTCCTAATTTTAGCTCGAACAAGGATAACTCTATGTAAGTGACTTGGTAAACTAACATGATGCTTTTGAAGAATATATTTTAACTCTTCAATCTATTTCATGTGACGCTTATGTTCATCATGACCTAGATTCTTACAATAGGAATATGTGGCCTTCTCCTTATTCTAAGAGCCCCCCTTTGAAGAAGAGGACCAAGAATTTTCCTTAGGATTAGATGATGGTTGCACTTTATCTTTCAATGGCTTGGTCATATAATTTTATGTATTATTTATTCTAAATTCTAATTGATCCCTTTTTTTATGTTGGCTTGATTAGCCACTAGTGTATGTGACTTGGAAGACTTCAAGTGGCCCATCTAAAGAAATTTTCCTAGTTAAAAAATGAGATCTCATATAAACATATTAAAACTAGGAATCACCCATCTTGTACCCCAATAAATAATATTGCTACAAAATATAGAAATAAATACATAGTTAAGACCCAAATTTGATAGCAAATTAAAAAATAACTATAAATCCTTGCTAATGCCACAATCTTTTAGCTATGCTTTCAATGATTTCATCCTGTGATATAGTCTTAGTTATATGCTGGTTCTCACAATATGTAAGGAAATATAGTTGTTTGGATAGCCAGCTAATAATAAATAACAACTAAAAGTGCACAAATTACACAAGGATGCATTTAGATAATGTTGGATATGTATATTTGATCCATTCTTTTGGGATTACAATGTTTCATTACACATTATCTTGAAACCCAAATCTTTATAATGTAAAAATGTCTTGAAACCTTATACTAGATACAAACCCTAGTAGCCTAGAAGTTTCTTCTCCTTGTTCTTTCTCTACAACATCTTTTTCATTTTTTGAATAATAAAATTTTGGAAATATATATCTCCCCCACTCATTCATGTGACCTTGAGAGAAGAAACTTGGCCCTTAACTGCTAGTGAGGTTTCCCATGCTCTTGATATCATCATCTTCAATCCCTTCATGTAAAAATTGCCTCTTCAAGATGTGCAAAGGTACCCTAAGGTATGCAGAAATCTCCCTTTATGATTCTATTACTTTGAGCTTTAATGTCATCCTTCAATTTGAGTGTGTAGGGTGGAGAAGAGCCCATGAAATATGCTAAAATGGTGGGTAAGAGATGGTGTGAGAGCCATTGATTTTTGAAACTCAATTACCAAATTAATTACAACATGGGCATCTTCATCATCCAATGTTAAAATAACTTTGAATACACGTCCTTGGAATAAACAATGATTTCTAGGTAGAGAATTTGATTGGATAGTTGTAGGGTTTTCTTGGGTCATGCATGGAGGTAGTTAGGAATGAACAATACAAAATGTGGGATTTTTTTATATTAAAGATAATATATATAGAATTTATAAAATAAACATTAGAAGCAACAAATCTGGCTCATAGTAGACCACACATGGTCTTATCACAGTACTATATTTATGTATCAATACATTTGCATCTTCCTAATTGTCTTATTACAACCTTACACACACACATAATATTGTCTGCACTTTCGATAGCAAGGGTCAAACTAATTTTGCCTCATCATTCAATTTTTCTCCTTTTGTAAATTCATGTTCACGAGCCATCGCCACCTCTCTCTCTTCTTTACTATGCACTATAGCACAAGATATTTCTTTCACTTTTCACCTTCCTCGCAATACTACGTCACTACTCTTATTTTATCCCATTGTTATTTCTTAATATACTCCCACGAACACATTACTTGATCCAACAACAATATTATTAGTCAATGCAATTATATGTTCATCTTCTAGCTGGTATCTATTTCTTACCTACACCAATGCTACATATGTGTGGCCTAACATTTTTTTGCATGATTTCTTGGGCTATAGGGTTAGTTGTGTTGCATGTTGTGAGTGGGAAAATCATACTACTCTGCATTAGCACTACACACATCTTAAAATTATAGATCATTTGCATCATAATCACTATATCATATTCTCCATCCATAGAGTCATATCTTGATGTATTATATTGATCGTCCTTATATTCATAGTATTGAGAATATTACTCTTCATAAGAAATATCATCCTCTTTTATCACTGAAAGAGAATTTAGACTCTTGAGGGTGGCGAGTTGAACCTCTTGTAACATAAACTATATAAGATGTCGTTAATATTATTGTTTAAGGTGAGACCACAACTCATCATACTCAACATATTATTTGTATGACATCCTTGGAGGAAGGGGATATTGGCAATATCATATAAATCTACATCTAGACAACTCATGCCAAAATTTTGTGCATCATAGTAATTAGCCCCTTTCATCCTACCAGAAGCATAATCCCTTTTTATCAAGGCTCTTGTTGATAAAAAATTGCCAATTATTTTATTTTATCCTCTCTAAGTTGATCTAACAATTCATCTATTTCATCATTAAAATCATATGATGTGTTTGGAAAAGGGGAAGATTGGTAAGCATGATATGTAGTACAATATGTATCCCTATCCCTTCTACCAACAACCATATCATTTATTCTTCCATAATTAGACCTGTATGTGTTTCTCTATTTTTTATTATGTCACTATCATATGAGTCTTCAAAAGTATATAACTATTGATCACTTGAATCAATAAATACATTATTTTTTCTTGAAGTGTTAACTTTTGAAACTAGATAGGTTGGTTTGAATGACTTACAATTATTTTGAGCTCCCCATGATGGATATCTTCATGCACTAGTGGAAGATTCTCATTCTCTTGCTAAAACTTGTGTTACCTTCTCTCCATCACAATGTGTTTTAATTTTATTGTTAATTCTAGGTTGATTGAAACAAAGTCGTGACTCTTCACTAAGATTGAGATAAAATAAGAAATTCCAACAATAGAAAATTCAATGTACCAAACAAGGATTGTTTTCCTATTGTGAGTTACAAAATTCTCCAAGATGAGAACCAATATTTTATGTCCTCAACGGCGACACCAATCTATTGGCATAAGTTGACAGGTTGCCAACTTACCCAAACAAAAAAACTAGTTGTAAACTTCACCAAACTACCAAGGTTATCAAAATAATCTGACAATTTTTATACCCTTAGTGGATTTTTTCTATTTGTTGGTTTCCAAAATTTCTTTCCCAAATCCTAGAGATTTGTTTACCTTCAAGGCTAGGGATTTATCATGAAGAAGGTAAACATAGGCTCATCAATAGACTTAGGATGATTAAAGGCCAACATATGAGATTGGGTAATCTCTCCTCCACTTTGGACTCATCTTAAACCCAAGAGGGTGTTCCCACAGGTATAACTTAATAAGGATTTAAATAAAACAAGATGAACAATTAAAATGACAACAACCATACCCAAACTACATACTTGACCCAAAATTTATCATTTGGTCAAGTAAAAATGGCTACAATAACCTCTCTTATAGCTAATAACACACCTTGCACATGCAGCCACAATTATGAGCTTCATTAATCCGTTAAGGAATATTCATTTATGTTGCATACACGTTGACAAGGTTTAGGCATATTAGACATGATCCTCTAAAATTTTATCCATTAAGATTGTCTATGATTATTGTCATGCTCTAAATTTTTCAACCTAAAACAAACACAATCTCAAAAAAAATTCAATTTCTATTGCCACTAAGACAAGTTTAAGTTTCAAATGTTTACTTGCAACTGATGATATCAAGTTTACTATGTCATTGTATTGCATTAACTTTCATAGGAAGAACTTTAGTTTACATTCTACTCTAAATAGTTCTAATTGAGACATTCCAAATTTCTTCTAGGGAGTCTAAGCTATAGCAAGTGAATATAATTTCTTAGGTTGTCAAGCTTAATGAGTAACAAAAATAATATAAAACATATGTCTTTCTAACTTATATTTTTCTTAGTTAACCAAAAAATATTATTAGATAGCTATAATAATTTTAAATGGAAACAAGTAGTGAAAACGGTTTCACTTAAAATAAATATGATAATTGCACTTCCCTTGCTATATACTTTTCAAATCCTAATCCTTAAGTTTAGGTTAATAATTCTAGAGTACATGAGTTAATAAATTTCTCAACCCCACATTGCCTTCACTTATATGCAATGTAAATACACTTAATTTCATCAACGTTTGGATGATAAGTTGAAGTATATTTTATGGTTGTTAAATTTTCAAGTTCTTGGATTAGTTTTTCAAATGTCAATTGGTTATCTTAATAATATCTACTTATGATTCTTTTAGTTTGATTAACTAGGTATTTTGTTTAGGAAACTTAGCCTCAATTATTAATGTAAGTTAACCTATTCATTGCAAGTAATTTAATTGGCATTCCTAACTTCTAAGTTGTCAAGGATTATGATCATAGTTTCATAAATATGTTTCTAAAAAACTCCTATTACTCTTAGTTGACTATCAAAATTTTAATTTAATTTCATGCATTTAGATAACTATAAAAATTTGCAAAGTGACCAATATTGATACCTTAGTATCAAATTGAAACAAATAATAAAAATATTATGATTGCCAAATGTACTAATGATTTTAGATGTTAATTAATAATAATGAAAGTGATAATGATGACTACATGGTTCAACAACTTACTTCTAACTAGTATCAATGGGCCCTTGGTCTATTGGTGAAGTTGAAAGGTTCAAAATCAGACCTTGGCTCTAAGATAAAGGGGACCCCCTCGGGGTATCTCCAACAAAAAATAAAATAAAATCTTGGATATTAAATCTATGAATTGAAAGTGATCAAAAGGGATAATTTTAAAGATTAAATTGACGATACATAGATTTAAGATTCAATTTCTTCTTTAAACCATTTATTCCAATCAACTTTTAAATTTAATTCTTTTATCTAAAATCATTTATTTTTAAATGTTGCAACTTATTAATTTGATATTTAGTTTTAAGTTTGTAAAATAAAGCTCACAATTTATTTTATTTAGACTAAGGATAAATTCTTAACTACAATTACCTCAACTACTTCTTTATATGTATAGTTTCTTTAATGTTGCAAACCAATTTGATTTCTAAATATGGTTTCATTGTTTCCTATTTCTCAATTTTAGTTGTTCTCTAGAATGAATTTATTTGTAGTTTTAAATATGTACCTAGGTTACAGATTTAGAATGTTTCACCATATTACTATCTTCATATCTATTACAGATTTAATTGTTTGTTGTAGGTTTGAGTATTATATTTTAATTATAGATTTATTGTTCCAAATTTTCCAACTTGCAGAGCTTTATAGGTGTAGTACCCCTCCATTTTGCTTATGTTTTATGTTAGCATGCTTTCACATATGATAGACTTTGGTACTTTTGTTTTGGATATTTTGATCGCTGACTTTTGAGCGACAGTGGATTCGTTTTGTGATATGATAAACATTGTATGGTGATAATTAATTTCTGACATGCTTTGTATTAGTGTAGATGTTTCCTTCAGATGTTATTGCTATATATATGTTTATGGTAGATTAACTGTTATTAATTTGTCAGTTTGATGTGACGTGTATTGGTGTGGAGAATGGAGTTGCATCACTCGCTTGCGAGTGCCCTGTGATTTCCATGATTTTCTCCGCATGGTGTGTTTGTACAATAGATTATATATATATGTATGTTATTTGTTTGATTGCAGGATTGCAGGTACATGACACCGACTCCACCTGGTTACTCAGGTCTGAGCGTGTCAAGACTCAACGGAAATGTTGATTGGGAGGTAGTAACATGGTTTATCCTAGTCTAGTCTTAAACCCAGTCATAGTATATCGTCAGTTTTAGTTTGGAGTCTTTGGTGGTCTTGTTTGTCCTTGATTGGATTAATTGTTTTGAAAGGAAAATTTTGTCAATTTAATGATAGTTTGTTATTCTTTAATTTACTATTATTTAAATTAATTTTAAATGTTAAAAATAAGTTTTACATTTTATTAATTAATTAATTAGTTGTTTGGTTAAGTAATTTAATCATTGAGATTAAATTCATTTAATTAATTAAATAAATTAATTGAATTAAAATTGCTTTAATTGTGTGAATAGATTTAAATTTAAAATTAATTGTTATGTGGGAAATGGTATTTTAATTGTTAAATAAATAAAATAAAGAAAAGGGAAATTGCATTTTTAAAGTTTGAATTCTTTAAATCTAGAAATGCATTCAATTTTTGATAAGGAAGAAGTAAAAGATTGTCGTGAGGTTGTTGAAAGATATTTTTTTCTTCTCGACATGTGTGGCAGTGGAATTAATTGCTTCTTGTTGAGAATTTTCTCGATGTTATCTGGGATTTGGGGAAAATAGAAGATTACTTCTTCACGGGAAATGAAAAGAAGAGGGTTCTTTAAAAATTGTTTTTGGGAAAAATTTGTGATTTCCTTTGTGAATTGTTGTATATTTCTGGAAGATCTCTGGTTGAGATTTTGGCATATTTTGGGATTTTGTGTTCGGGAAGGGCTTTGGAAGCTACAGGAAAAGCTACTCTTCACCAACCAAGTTCTACAAGCTACAGAGAAACAGGTATTTTTCTATTTAATTAATTTGTCTCTTTTTGAAAGATTGCCTGTTTAAGAGTTAGTTTTGTGCAAATTTGTTAAATTATGAATTTAGAAGTTTGCAGAGTAAACTATTGTGTTTTGTGACTTCTGTATTCTTCTCGGCAAATTAGTCTGTAGAGGATTTATTATTTCTTTGTTAAGAGCTTCCTGTAGGAAATAAGTTTGAGTAAAATTTGTGAAGGGAAATCATTTGTATGGGAAAATGAAATTTAAACCTCTGGGAATAAATTGGAATTTAATGGGGAAAAATTTTGTACGTAGAAATTTCTCAATTTCCCCAATACAAACCCTGTAGAATTTTCTAAATTTCCTCGTAGGAAAACCCTGTTGAATTTGTATATATATGTATATATATATATATATATATATATATATTTTATACATATATATAATTTCATATATAAATTGGATTGTGCAATTAGGAGAAGAAACGCCGTACAGGCGAAATTGATAAATTAGAATAAACAAAGAAAATTTCGACGGACGAAATTCGTATGAAATCGCCGTCCGTTTTTATTTATTTAATTTAGATTTTATTTTGTGAAATATAAAAAAAAAACAGAGAGAGCCGAAGCGCACTGGGCGGGGCTACCCACGGCCGACCCCGCAGGGGGACGACAGTGAGGGCCGAGCCTAGCGCTGCCCTCACAGGCAGCGCTTGGATTAGCCTCCCACGGCCGAGCCCTGTGGGGCGGGCTGCGAAGGCAGCCCTACCCACAGCGCGGCCCACGGTACGGATAGGGTTCTAAACCCTTAACTTCTATTTTTAAATGCCATGCGAATTTTGATTTATATGTTTTAATTTAATATATTTAGCATTAATAATTATAATTTGTATAATTATTTAATGTTAAGAAAATTTGGAAAAATATTTATGTTAATAATGGAATATTTAAAAAAAGTTTATTGAATATTTAGATATAAACATTTAGTAATCAATTTATTATAACAAAGTTATTTGTATTTAGATTAAACTATTATTCTTGAGTTTATTTAGATTTCATTATAATATGTGGTTATGAAATTGAGCAAATTATAGATTTAATTTTTGTATTGAATGGAAGTTGGATTAAATCCTAGAAGATTAATTTTGTACTTCAAATTATTGCTTGATTGGATTTAGTAAATCCTAATGTAGATTCCCAATGTTTTCGATTTACTTTAAATTGTATTTCTTTTATGGGCAAATTGGGAATGTTTTAGATGAACAAGTCTTCTAGATTAGTTTGTATATTAAGGGTGTTGTTATTGTTGAAATGCAATCCTTGAGTTGACTAGGGTAGTGCACATGTTATAGTATGGTGTTTTGACACCTAGATTTATGAACAAAGATTTAATGGCCGTTGTGTGTCGTTTGGTATTATATGTTGATTCTTGTGCACCTTGTTTACCTTAGTCAGGGAAACATAGATTCCTTATGTTATGTTTAGGGGAGTGGCTTTGTGTGAGGGCCACACACAAAGTGGTGCTAGGGTAACTTACAAAGAGTTAGTAAGTCAGTGAAAACTAAACAACACATTAGTTAGATTAAAATCTTTAATTAGATTAATATGCCTTGCTTAAAAACTCAAGAGCTAGTTCAGTCTTGAGATTAAGTAGAGAAGGCCTGGAATGGAAAATCGATATCTTGTTACTTTAAAAGATATTCGATTTTGCAATAGTTTGCATGTGGGGCCGGGTTTCGTAAGAGGTTACCAAGGTAACCCAAGTTGGGGGCCAGAACCTAGGAAGAAACACCAGGGTTACCTATGCAACATTGTGATGACACTCCACCTAGAATAACAGATTACTTTGTGAACTTAGCATATTTGATTGTCTTAATTCTGGAAGCAATGTAACCATCAGTTAAGTATGTACTTGTGTCTAGGGTTTGTAGGTTATGTCTAGGTAACCTTATTACTATCTCCTAGCACGGGGGGTGGACCTACAGGTACCACATGGTTGGGTGGAATGTGCACCTTACTCCGTTGGGTCCCCAGTTTATGATCATGGCAACGAGAGCTTCATGGATGGAGAGCTCGTACTTGGATATATATGTACTTCCTTTATTGCGTCATTGGAAATCTTGTATTGTTAACATCCCTCAATTGTTATGAGGTGAACATTTGAAATATGTAATTATAAACTATTATTTGATCTACCTCATTTGAAGAATGAGTATTGTAATGTTATTTCAAATGCAATGTAAGAATCTTATTTGTACTTTATACTATCATGAATGGAATTCAAATGTTATGCAATGTTTACTTTTAAGTTTATGTTAATTAAATACATGCAATGCTAAATACTAAAGTCGTCTATGGAATCTCAAGTAGTGTGACGTCGCGTAACTTAGAGAATGTATGCAACTAATAAATTTAATATTAACACTTTATAAAAAAAATTATTACACTTTTGTAGACAATTGCAACATTCCTTAGGTTACAAGATGGGGCATTACAGATTGGTATCAGAGCCAAGGTTCTAACACTGGACGCTTTGGGTAATCGCGAGCCCATTAGGTTGACCTAGTACGTAGTGTCGCTATCTGTTAGCCTTGGTTGATTAGTATCTGAGACTCGTTATTGTTCATGTGTAGGATCATGCCTAGACGAGGTGGTAGAGGTCGTGGTAGAGGTCAAGGTGGAGGCCGAGGGCCAATCCCTCAGGTTACTCCCCCTCTGAGTCCTCATCCCGAGTGATCAATTAGAGTAGTTGGATCCGGTATGAGGAATGAGATTCTGTGAGCAGTCAGGAGTAGAGGGTTCTGATTCGCCCCTTATTAGAGGAGGTCCCTAGCTTCGACTTGGACCTAGACAGGAAGTTGATTAGGAGGTAGTTAGAGAGCGTGATAGATCTCCAAGGAGAGTAAATGATACAATGCATCAAGATGCTATTATTGCAGGACACATGCGGGATTTGTTGAGGGCACACCCTCCTACTTTTGATGGTACAGGAGGTGGATTAGAGGCAGAGACCTGGCTATTGGACTTGGGTAGATGTTTCGCTATGCACCCATACGGTAGCAATACCCGAGCGAGATGTGCTATCATGCATCTGAGAGGATTCGCCTCTACTTGGTGGCGCTTGGAGGAGCAGAAGCTCCACTTAGATATTGGTTCAGTGTCTTGGGAGATGTTCTTGGAGAGGTTTAGAGCATGGTTCCTATCAGAACATTGGAGGCAATGACGGGCTAACAAGTTTCATGTTTTACGTCAGTTGGCTCTATCTGTTGAGCAATATGAACGTAGATTTTATGAACTCAAGCAGTATGCAGGTGTTGGTGATGATGAGTCTATGTTGGTTCAACACTTCATCAGGGGCTTAAACGCCCGCATTAGTGGTGGAGTCAGAGTTTTTGAGCCAAAGACTATGGAAGTTGCTGTGGAGAAGGCTCGTATAGTGGAAGAGAATCTTGTTATGGCGTTAGGTGGTCACACAGGAGTACAGATAGGCAGTACTCCTGTAGCAGGTTTTAGTCCACGAGGTGGACAGGTGTAGACAGGGGGTTCCTCTAGGAACCAACAGACACCCTCTAAGGGTGGGCAGTAGCAGCAGCAACAGCGTACACCTCAAAAGAATAATAATCCACAACCACAGCAAGGTAATAGCCCATAGTCAGGAAAGAACCGCAACTGGTGGCGCAACAAGCGCAATAGACAGGATCAGCCTGCTCATAGTGCACAGTCTACTGTCAGTAGAGGTAGTTTCCGACAATCAATGCACCTTGATGTGAAGGATTGATGAGAGCCTTGGTTGTTACTACGTGTGTGGTCAGCGGGGACACATTGCTAGGCGGTGTCGATGAGAGGTTCTTCTGGTTTTGGGACTCGACCTATGGTTTCAGAGCCTACAGTGGGTGATGCAGGATGATCACATACATTTTATGCAGCGGTTAATAACCGCCAAGCCAATCACCATAACACGGTGGTCGAGACTTTAGGTAAGTTACAAGGTGTTAGTGTTTCTATTCTTTTTTATTCTAGAGCTACCGACTCCTTTATTTCACCTACCATCGTTGAGCAATGTGGTCTTGTGGTGGTAAAGCAAGGCGGTAAGTGGCAGGTAGAATTTTCCTCTGGGGAGAAAGTAGCAGTAGAGAACCTAGTACATAATTGTGAACTTAAGATTGGTACGTTAACTACCTTAGTGGATCTACATGTTACACCGTTAGGATCATATGATAGTTTTAGGTATGGATTGGTTAGCATCTCAACATGCTGTGATTGACTATTGACTTAAGATAGTTAGTTACATTAATGATTTAGGTGCGAAAGTGGAAATTATAGGTGTTCAAAGACCTATCTCTTTGCGGATGATATCTGCTATGAAATTAAAGAGATGTCTTCATCAAGGTTGTCAACTGTTTGCCACAACAGTTACTGATTTGGAAGAAGGTGAGAGTCGAGAGATATCTCTTGATGATCACCCTATCCTTAGGGAGTTCACTGACGTGTTTCCTGATGATATACCTAGAATTCCACCGAACAGAGATATTGATTTCAGAGTTAACCTAGTTCCTGGAGTAGAGCCTATATC
>VDFB02084877.1:0-12911 GCA_007258455.2 Sequoia sempervirens
AATAAACCTAGTATTTTATAAACTACATTTAATTTTCTACAGATTTTATTCTTACATATTTTTGAAATAATATAGATAACTTATTCAAATTTTTACGTCAACTTGCCTAACACTGATTTTTCTAATTTTTTTTTCCACTTAAGGGCTTGTTTTTTCCATGATGATCTTGCACATAGCCCCAATCCAATCCTTTGCCAGTCTTCCCATCTTGTAATTTGGTCAAAAATTTGGCTTTGATTAGAAATATTGGCCTATTTGGAGTTTTTTTTGCTATAGTGTGTTGAAGGAATGTTTTGGGAATTTTAACATTTTGAAAAGTATTTGATCTATTTTGGAGGGATTATCCATCATCATTTATTAGGGTTTGAAACATTGTTTCAACTATTTTTCATTTTTAGTTGTTCTTGTATCTATGCTTTGAGCATAGTCTTCAAGCTACTAGCCTTTGTGCCTTCCAAAAGGTAGGTAGTAACATATCAAGCACTCATCTACCCCATTGTCCTCATCAATTAGCTAACAACCATTTAGTTGATCATATTTTGGGTTTGGTTGAATCTATGGCCATTATATAGCATGCTCAAACTTGATGTCTATGCAGTGATTTTCCATATTACCTATTGTGTAATGCTCACATAATTGTTTTCCAAGACAAATTATACAACATATACATATCCTTAGGTCGACCTCAAACTCAACATATAGCATGAGAAGCACAATTTTGTGATAGTTGTGATATCTTATGTACCTGCTCATGGCTTGTCATTATTTTTTTGTAGCAGAGATTTGATGATCTAGTAAGGAGAATATTATCTACACATTTTAAGGTGTCATTCATAGGGAGGCCAAATTCAAGCAAGGAGCAAGCCTTTTGTGTAGGAAAAACCCAAGTCTTCTTATATGCAACAACTCTCTATAGGTTTCCCACACCATTTTTCTCAACTCCACTAGCCTCCAAACCTTTTGACCTCCTCATCTAGAGAGACATGTTGAAGATAATAGTTTGCAATAGCAACCATCATTAGGAGAGCGCATTTGGTATGCTTCTCAATGACTCTTCAAATTGACCCTACACCAATGGTATCACTATTACATTTCATCCACATATAGTATTTCTCCAACATTCAAGAAACCTTTGATAGTCTCCTATACCTAATTGCCTGATATCCACACATGATAGTTGGTGGCTTACTCCCATATCATTTCTTGTAACTTGGTATTTATTGTTTGATATGTTTGGCATCCATTGTTTGTTACAATTTTTATGCCTTACCAATGTTTAAATGAATATGCTAGGTTATTTCATTATCAAACAAAAACTATTGTAACCAATAGCCACATATGTACAAGCTAGAGGTTAGTTAACATATTAAGCCTCTAGTTTCTAGAGACAATTTTTATGCTAGGGAAAGCCATAATTAGCTTATTCAAAAACTTCTACGAAGGGTATTTTTCTTTTCGTAACTTGCAAGTAGGGAATAAGTTCTTTCAAGTGTGAATAGTTGACATAAATTTCTTTCCATGACAAACACTTTGGTATCAAGATGTTTTATAAATTATCCTATATTTTGACTAGTTTTCTAGCCTCCAAAGATTACATTGTAATAATATTTCGATGGGGCATAACTTTCATTGCTTTGTCAAAATTTTACACATTTTTTAAAAAATTCTCAAAAAATGCAAGTATTTCAACTTTGTAATCAATTTTAAGTTTTGGATAGCCCTATTTTTTAAAAGTCACTATGCTTTATAAATAGTTGATTTAGGAATCCAAACTTAATAAAATTGTAAAACATTCTTGCACATCTTTCTGGGGGGCTCAAATCAGTAATTAAAAAAAGGGGGAGTTGTCTTATGTGTTATTGCAAAAAATGGACATAATCCTATCTCCACTTAACTTTTATGAATGAAAGACATCAATGAAGATGAAGCTCAAGAAACTAGGATTATATCGAGTCATTATGGTTTTGGAACCTAAACCTGCAAGACTTAGTTGAAAAGAAAAAATGACATAAATAGAAATGATGAAGCATATGGAACATTGTGTATATTTTTTTCTCTTGACCTTGTCTTTCAAATTTATTCTACCACAACACCTAATTATGTATGGATAGTATTAGAAAATATGTTTGGTTACAACAAGATATAATGAGGGGACAGTAACTAGAGAAAGAACTAATAATACTTAATCCATAAGAATTTAACACAATTTAGGATTTTTTTACTACATTGAATTTTCTAAGGTTCCAACTGAAGAAATGTGGAATTGAAAAAAAAGATGAGTAATTGGTCCTACTTGCATCTTATCAAAGTTAGGTCCTTAACATTCAGTGTTTGTTTCTACTTTTGATGCAACAAAGAATCTTTTTGGTGTATGCTACACTATGCCATCTCTTTTAAAACTTTTCATTTGTCTCACAAAGGATCAAGAAAAACTAATTCAAATGGGTACCATGCATCCATCAAAACCATAGGCTATTGTTGCAACTAACCTAAAGCCTTACAAATCTAAGGGAAACAAACAAACTAAGGAACCAAAATTAGAGACTCCATTTGATTCATCTCCCTAATTGAAAGTGAAAAAATATAACTTGGAGAGGCCCATATGTACTTATTGTAAGAAAAATTCATGAAGAATGTCAATGATTTAAATAGGAAAATGATCAAAGGAGGCATCTTCTTTAATAACATCACATTCAGTTGCCTACATCTAAGACAAGTGGTTCCCCATCTTCTCCATCTACATCATCCACATATTAAAAAAAAAGACAAGAAAAAGGGTATTCCACTCTTTTCTTTTGCAAACAATACATCACACAAGTGGCTGCTTGATTCTGAGGCATCACACCACATGGTTGCATCTAGGGAATTTTCTTCCACATTTGAGCCTTTGTCTTTCCCACCAATATTGATGGTAAATAACACCTATATGCTATCTCTTGGAAAATAATATATTGAAATTGGTGAAGGAACATTAAATGATGTACTTTATGTACCTTCCTTATCTAATAATCTCCCTTCTATATGTCAAATTACACATAGTTCAACATAGGAAAAAGAATTGAGTTTATACCACATTTATTGATCATCAAAGATTTACAAAGTAGATACATGATTTCCATGGGTCATGTTGATCATGACTTTAGAATGCATTCCTTTTCTTCTTCTGGTTTAGATGACATTGATGATAGTTTTAGTATATATGAAATTGATACCATCAACATAAATGAGGAGATATAATTTAGTTAGTTGGAACATTGGATTTTTGTCCTCCTCATCATTTCCTTAACCTTACACTAATATCATATCTCCTTGAAATTTTTCTTCTTTAGTATTGAGTGTTCCTACACCATTGGTTTCTCATGATTCAGTACACCAAGATATTGATGTAGTTTCTTTTCCATTATAGTTGATTATGATGATTACTTGCATGACATATTAGACTTGTTTAGTGAATCCCATTTCATAGAGTTGGCAAGAACCTCTGATGACAACCACATCAATGTTGTTGTCAACCCATCTACGTCTTTGGTTTTTGTTCTACATCAACCTTTGTACATGGAGTATTTGAGCAACTTTTAGATATTTCACCATTGTACTTGGATCTTGTTCGTCATTCAAATACTTCTATTCTTATCACATTGGAATATTTCATGCACCTATATGTAGTTCATCTTCTTCCATGGGGAATAAATGTTTTTCAAATTTTATGGATCACATTCAACATTCTTCTTTGATCATCACTCAACACTGCAAATTCTATGATCTTATGGCGGGGATCCATAGTCTCTCTCTATCTTCTTCACTTGTACATTTTATTGTATTTATATCATTTCTCTTTTAGAGAGGAGCTTTGATTTCCCATCAATTTTTCTCCTGTACTCCACTTTATGAGAAATTTATACATTAGTACCTATTATGGATTAGTATCTAGGATTCATCATCTTGCATACATTACTCCATAAGTTGCACTTAAGAGGGGGTGTTAGTGTAAATAGAGTCATTATTCATCTAGTTAGAAAATCACCATTCTAGGATTGACCTATTCACACTGAGCTTAAGTTTACTTAGTCTATTTCATACTTTTGTATCACTTCATACGGTTGAGACATGTTTTCTCATCACTTGAGACACCTATTGCATGCATACTTGCCACTTTCTCACACACTTGTCAAGTGAGCTCAGAAGTGTTGCACATTTGGAGGGGTGGTCAGTCATTGTCTTCTACCTTCTCACCCCATCCACCTTGTTTATATATGCAAGGTTTGTTATTGTATTTACACACTCTTCATTTATTTGATAGATATCCTATTGTGTTTATCATTTCACTTGTGGAAGGTTATAAATTCATGCTTTATGAGCATGTCATTCTCTAACACTTTCAACATTTCTCTATTTTCCCCTATTAGTTAGACTTAAGCTAGGGTGTATAAGGAGAAAATTTTTAATCTAACTAGTTGGCTAGTAAATTTATCTCAAGTTTGAAAGAATTTCTTGAGCTTTGGTGCTCTACATGGTGTAGGATGTTCTCAAAGGTGTATATATGCATCAACAATAATTACTAAATATATTATCATAATATCAATTTGGAATTCATCTAAATGGATATAACGAATGAATGGGAGGAAGAGTGACCATATTAGCATGACACAAACTTTGAATTTTATTGCCAAGGGCCCGTTCTCAATTTTCTAGAGTGAGAAGACAGCACTGAGGAGGAGATGATTTGGGATATATATTAGATAACAAAACTATGAATGAAGCCTAAAATTGTTCAAATTGGCAACAACAATTCTTGAAAAAATACACTTTATAACTAATAATTGATAAGGCCATGTTTTATGTGAACATATACAAACTAAAATCTGAACAGATAATCATTACTTCTATGATTATGCCCTTAAGAAAGCTAAATAAATCAAAAGTCATTGGCTTCAAAGTCATAATATTTCACAAAAAGTGATTGTGAAAGGTTTGAAACAACTTGTTAAAGGAATAAATATACCCATAATATAAACATAGAACAATTTTATATCATTGTCCCTACATGTGCATTGACATAACAATCACTTATTTATCTCCATGCATATTATCTAGACATCCAACTTGAAAAAATTGTGGAGGTGTATTTAGGTCACCTTTTCCATTGTACATCTCAAAGTGTGGTGACACAAAACTAACTAGTCATGGATAAATAACCATATCAAAAGAATAAGGGTTGCTTTGTGTTCAAATTCAATCATCTCCTAAGAATGGACCTTATGTGCAACTAAACATATATGCACTAGAATGAGGAGTAAAATAAGTGTTAGGAGTCCTAGAAGGAAAATAGGAAAGTTTGACACTAGTAGGATAAAAATAAGGTATAGTACTAGTTAGCAACTAAACATGAAGTAATGGTGCTAGAAGGATTAAAGGAAGGGATGGAATTAGTAGGATAAGATGAGGGTATGACACTAGAAGGGTGAATGGGGAAATTAGATGGGACACTAGTAAGAGAAGGGTTAGACATCATACTAGATGAGAGCGCATAAAAAAAAAAAATCACACTAGAATGAAGGGCATGGAAAATAATAGAAGTGGTAGGAGTAAGGCATGGAAAATAATAGAAGTGGTAGGAGTAATATTGAAGGAAGAAGGTTGAGTGGAAGGTGGAAGATGCACCATGTTAAGAACTTGAAGAGTTAATCTTAATAGATGTCTTAAATCTATAGTAACTTGTGAAAAGAACCAACCAATTCGAAGGGGAGGATACCCTAGGTAAATTAGTACTCTATTGAGAAAGTGAATGTGTACAATGAAACCAAAATCATGTGTATCAATTTGATCAAGGTGTACATCATGATCAAAATCATTCTCCCTATATTATTACTATCTATTATATATGCGGTAATCTCATGTTCAACAAAACTCTAAATATTGACTTCTCAAAAACAAAAAATAATAATAATGAGACCTTGACAGAAATATAATAAAAAAATTTAAAAGATAAAGATAATATAACAAATTTTTATAAAAATTTAAAAAATTAGAAAGTCTTAAATCTAAAAAATAAATTTAAGACTCACACCCATCTAACCATGTACTCCCTTAAGGCTTAAATCCAAGTAGTTGAGTACGTAAAGGCACACATCAGCATATTCAATAAACATGTATTGACATGCTGCTCTCAATAAGGGTTGGGCCACAAAAACACAAGTGCCTTGGTTTACACATGAGGCGTACGCAATATATTTCACTAATAACATAAAAAAACCCAATTTCTAGCCTTTGGCGTCATGTGTAAGTACGTCTGGCCGGCATTTCTTTTTTAATAATAGATTTTAGTAATGCACAAATCCCGAGGCCAACAAACAGTGACAGAGAAGAATATTAGACTGGAAGATTCCCAACCCAAAGCAGATAAGCCAAAACAAAATGGACGACATATCACAAAGGCCACAATTTTGGTCTTCCACTGTATTGGCCTTTATGCGATTGTCATGAAATCCCACTGAAATTAATTACAGATACCTACGCAATTCTCCGACACAGGCGTGGCCGTTATTATTAAAGGTGTTTAAGAAAATGGGGAAGATGCAGGAGTGCCCTTTCCAACAAGGGAAAATTGAGTACCAGAGAGTTATAGATGAAAATGGCCTCCTCTTTCCAACGGTTCTCCTCCCAAAAGATGACAAGGAGGAATCTAATACCTTACCATCCTTTCTCCACACCATTGAAAACAATAAAGAGTGGATTAACGATGAACTGAAGAAGGTGGGAGCATTGCTTTTCAGAGGATTCCCCCTCAAAACTGCATCAAATTTCAATGCGGTTATGGAGGCTTTTGGTTGGGAAGAAAAGAAATATATGGGCGCAGCTTCAAGAACAAGGATTGAGGGAAGAGTTTTTACTGCTAATGAAGCTCCTCTCCATCGACCCATCAAATTCCACCATGAGCTGGTTGCAGTAAGTTCCTAGCACAATTCAAAATACTTCAAATTCTTTTATATGTAATTTGGTAGTTGGCATATGTTTTCCACAGTCTATATAATATAATATGAAGATTGCATTTAATATACTGTATAAAGTTTTGTATTGGAAGTTTTGGATTATAATCACTGATATACAATGGATCACTGAATAGAAGTTATAATAGCTGAAACACTCTTTCAATACATTATTTATTAACAGATATACATATTTATAAATACAATTAACTCAACAACTTTCTTATAAGTATGCTAACAGATATGACAGCTAATTGGAGCTGTTCAACAACAAATTGGACATCTAATGGCAACAAAGTAGAGGAGACTAGACACATCTACTGCTCTTTATAGACATGTTGATGACGTGCAGTTATGTTAAACTGTTGGAGTGTTATATTCCAACACCCTTTCTTAACACTACAACATTAAACTGATTAACAACATAAACTAAACAATACATTATACATAAGCTATTATTTGAAAACAATTCTTGAACCAGTAAAAATTCTTCAAGCCTCTCCCAAATACAGTTACCTAGCTACAATTCAAGTTGCCAACATTATTGGACACCATTTGCACATGAAGTGTCTCATCACCCTCATAAAAGTATGATGTTGAACTTCTAGATTTCGGATCCCCTTTGAACTATTGGACACCAATCCTCACATGTATGTCTCATAACCCTAATGAAGTATAGTTTCTTTGATCCACAAGCACCTCGGACTATTGGGCATCTATCTATCTTCTCCTGCATCCCTCACCGTCTTCAATGTATTGGCCTCTTCAAAGTAGAACAACTGTCTCATCTTCAATGAAATCATCATCACTATCATCTGATAATTATTCAGCAATGATCGACCTTTTTTTTTTTATGGATTTCTTCACAGGTGCAGCGAGCTTCCTAACAATTAATTTATACACAACAAGTGTCCGCTTCTTTTAAGTTGTAACCTTTTTAGGCTAAGAGTTTGATTTCTTCCAATCAAACATAATCAATGGCTGCCTCCTATCTCCAATTGCAGCTTCTTGACTAAGCCTTTTCAACACTTACGGCTGCTCAAAAAACTCTCAAATGGACCAGCAGCACCACCAAATTTCATCACAGCAGCAACAACACATAAACAATACTCAAATAATTTTTGATTCATTCATTCACATAAACAATACTCAAATAATTTTTGATTCATTTTCTTTCCTCTGATCTCCTTCACATATTCTAGGATGAGTGGCTCTGCAACAGATTCCTCTTAGGCCATAACAACCACCACAACGTCCTCAATGTCAGGCTTATGACATTCTAAAATTTATATGCAACAACTATGTTGGAATATGACTACAGCAGCTGTAGCAGATCGACCTGCTCTGATACCAAAATAGAATTTATAATAGCTGAAACACTCTTTCAATACATTATTTATTAATAGATGTACATATTTATAGATACAATGAACTCAACAATTTTTTTATAATTATACTAACAGAAATGACGATTAATTGGAGCTGTTCAACATCAAATTAGACATCTAATAACAACAAACTAGAGAAGACTAAACACATTTACTGCTCTTTATCGACATGTTGATGACATGTGCAGTTCTGTTAAACTGTTGGAATGTTATCTGAAATATTGAATACAAAAATGTGCATAATAAATCCAGAAGCAATCTTCAATATTTTTGCATTATCATCATCAACAATTGCTTTATCAAGTCAACTGATTGTCATAAAGATTACTGCAATAGTCACATAGTGGATTGATAGTCAAATGTGTTTCATTTTAATATATTGTTAACTCTTTTGTTGAGGCAGTTTAAGGATTTTCCAAATAAAATAGCCTTTTTCTGTGAGATTGCTCCTCCAGACGGAGGGGAGACTGCCATTTTATTGAGCCATAGAATTACTGAAAGAATGGAAGAGAAATACCCAGAATTAATAAGCAAGATGGAGAAGGAAGGGGTGGTTTCTCCAATAATTCTTTCTGCTGAGGACAATCCTGATGATTACAAAACGGGCTGGCAAACCTACTACAAAACTAAGGATAAGGAAGAAGCAGAAAATAAGTAAGTAATACATTGAATTTTTGCAAAACTTGCCACAATTTTTTGAGAGTTTTTTTATTAAAAATTAATGAGAGATACGCTGCCAAAATTTTCCAGGGCTAAGGACTCTGGGCTAACACTGTCCAAGGTGAGTTGGGATGGAAACCAAATGATACTTCATTTAGGACCAACTTCTATCAGAATAGTGGATGGTGACAAGAAAGTCTGGTTCAATCTAATAGCATTTGAAGATATAGAGCAGCATATGCTAGGAGATGGATCTGTGGTTCCCAGAGAGGCCATTGAATCATGCCGCCAAATTGCTGAGGAGGAGGCTGTCGACCACAAGTGGAAAATTGGTGATGTGGTTGTGTTAGACAACAGATTTGTAATGCATGCAAGGAGGACTTCTAAACCACCTAGAAGAATACTTGCTGCCTTCTGCGACTAGTAGTACTTCTGTTTGCTTCAGTTAGACTATGTTTGTGCTGCTTTCTGTTGTTATGGATGGAAGATTCCAAGCTGGGGATTTTGTATGTTTATTTTGGTTGTTTACAAGTCTTAGAATATTAGACTATGCTTGGAGATAAATTTGTAAAAACTTTCTAGCATGTATTTCTGTATTTGATATAGGAAGGATTTTGATCTGTTAATTTCTTTTGCGCTGCTATTAGTCCCTTTCTAGATGGGTAACTTTTTGTGATGGATTACTTTTAACTAATTATTATTGGCATTTTCTAATTCAATGGTTCTTATTAATTAAAGAAAAAATATATAAGAAAGTTAAAATTTTATGCTTTTTAATTATTTTTATTTTTTTTAAAAGGTTCATTTTTAATTAAAATTATTATATAATAATTTTAAAAAATATTGAATTTAAATATTGTCTTTATGAAGAAAATATTAATAATAGTTTTTTAATAGGTTACAAAAGTGAAATATTTTAAGTGTTTCAAACATTTATTATTAATATAATAATGATATAAGTCATAAAAATCACATGATCATTCTCGGCGGGCAGTTTGGTGCATCCCTAGGGATTAGTCTCTCCTCAGCTCACCCCATTCCAAGGGTGCACCTTTGAGTTGATCTCAAGATAAACCACTCAGGGACATTGGGTTGAGACATGGGGACACCCTAAGTTATAAAAAAAATTACATGATCATTAAAATATTATACACATCACTATCAACTCTTATTTATCATTAAACCACTTTTTTCATGAACACACACACACACACACACACACACACACACACACACACACATATATATATATATGCTAAATAAAATTAGTAGCTCTTTTCATTTCCAAATCCATCCCACCATTACAAAGTCAAATTTTAAAGAGTATAGTATCTACTATATGTCATTTAGTGGTAGTTGATACAAAATCTAAGAACCACTAGAAATATTTTAAAAATTGTAAATTACTTTAACTTGTTTTTTAGCCTCTGAAGCCTACATTATAAGAGAAATTCGACAGGGCATAACTTTCACTCAATTTGTCAAAATTTTGCAATTTTTTTTTTTAAATTGCTTAGACAAATCCAAGGATTTCAAATTTTTAATCAATTTTAATTTTTGGATAGCCCTCTTTTATAAAATCATCATACTTTATGAACAGTTGATTTAGGTATCCAAACTTAACAAGCTTGTAAAAAAATCCCGCACATCTTTCTACGTAGGGAATAAATCAGTAATAGGAAAATCAAGGGGGTTGCATTGTGTGTTATTCTTCAAAATGGAAATAATGCTAACTCCATTTAACTTCTATGAATGAAATAAATAAATGGAGATAAAGTTCAAGAAACTTTGATTACATTAAGTCACTATGGGTTTGAAACTTGAACCTACAAGAACAACTAAAAAGTAAAAATGATATAATCAAAATGATGAAACCTATGAAACATTATGTACATTTATTTCTCTTGAACTTCTCTTTCAAATTGATTCTACCACAGCACCGTTAAATGATGTATGGAAAAAATTAGAAAATATGTTTGGTAATCAAGATATAATGAGGGGACATCAACTAGAGAATGAACTAATAAGTCTTAATCCAAAAGACTTAACATAATTTAGGAGTTCTTTGCTAAATTAAATTTTCTAAGGTTCCAACTCAAGAAATGTGGAATAAAAAAACAAGATGAATAATTGGTCCTAAGTTTCTTATCAATGTTAATTCCTCAATATTCAATGTTTGTTTCTACTTTTCATCCAACAAAGAATTCTTTTGGTGCATGCTAAACTATACCATCTCTTTTGAAAGGAATCAAGGTATGTGGAAATGCTTTCTAACTAATCTAATGAGGATAGATGTACAGTTTTAATTATTTCAATAGTTACAATATGAGATGTATAAAAGAGAGATTTAAAAAATAACATCACATGCAAAGTATAAATACCCACAACACAAGATATACAAGGGAAATTTCTTTTGGGTAAAAAACCCCACACTCCAAAAACCTACACAATGCACTATCAAATAAATGGTGATTACAATACACTTGCAATGCAAGTTCTTCCAAGAGTATATAAAAATATAAAATTTTGGAGAAATTCTGACAACATAATAATACCTCCAAATGAACCTTACAAAATACTCCCACAAGAACCTTATTTATAGAGAAATACAAGCATAGAGTAAGCTTCATGAGCAAGAAATAAGAGATGGACATCTAAATCCATGTGGCACACTTTCCAAAATATGTTTAACTTTTGTGACACTTTTCCAATCATTCCTTACCCCCTTACATGCCTCCATGTTCTTTAGTGCTTCAAATTTACCCCAAATAGGTATGAAAGATGTCCTATAATGTCATAGAATCTTCCATATGTGTCATCTCTTACAATTGTAAAAGAATCTATCATAAAAAAAACTATTAATAGTTGATGCTTCTTACACTCTCTTACAACCTATCATAGGTCAAAATTGGGAACCCACTTTACCATGCAAAGATGCTAGTCAACACTTGTCCAACTTTTCATAGAATATAGCTCTTACATAGTCATGACCTATCATAAGAATCTATCATATAATAATGACTTACAAATACCTCAAAGATACCATCACATGTCAAATAATCTCTTCCTAAAGTGGGATGCCTACATTTACTTGTGGGGACCATAATATCCTTGTCACTTTCCATGTCACCTTCTGACATGGGCCAACAAGTCACTATGCCAAGTCACATTAGATGAAAAATAAATATGAGCAATAAATTATAATATAGGAATAATTAAATTAATAAAATAATGTTAGGAAATTGCAAAGGTTGAGACACCTTTATTCCCAACATTCTCTAAATTTTTTAACACCTTTCAAGAGTGAATCTAACCATGTAATCAATTGCTAGGGGCCAAAATTCCCATAGACTCAAAACAACATCTAAACTTCTCTATGCTTACTGGAATTGTCAAGGAATCTGCAACATTAATCAAAATCTAACAACTTTTTCAATTTTCACCTTACCATCTTCTACAATATATTAAAAAAGTGGAATTGAACATCAATATGTTTTTTTCTAGCATGGAAGGTTGGATTCTTTCCTAAGAAAATAGTAGTTTGACTATGACTGCAAATAGTGATCATCCCTACAATGAGCTAAATAACTAAACACAATATCTAAAGCCAAATAGATTCTCTACAAGCATGAGTAGTTGTCATGTACTCTTCTATTGTACTGGAAAAAGTGACTACAACTTGTTGCTTACTCCTCCAACTAATAGGACCACCAAATATAGCAAAAAAGTAAGCATTGGTTGATCTTCTACTATTAATGTCACCTACCCAGTTTAAATCCACAAATCTACAAATACAAACTGAATTCAAATATCCTATAGGATGCCCATGATAACATAAAGAATAATCAGTATTATCTTGTAAATACCTAAATACTCT
>VDFB02084878.1:0-20759 GCA_007258455.2 Sequoia sempervirens
AATAAAAAATTTAATTAGTAATATTGAACAAAAAAATATTTTTTTAAAATGTTAGTCCGTAAATTTAGGTATGGCATATTTGTTGCAATGCTTGTGTGGTACTAGATAATTTATTACTTTCATGTTATTTGTTGTGATTATTTCTTATTTGAATATTAGTTATGATGGTAATAACTAATGATTTTTTCAAAAAAGAAAGATCTTTAATATAAGAATACTTTTTATAAATAGTATTTAGTCCATAATTTTGTAAATAAAAACATTATTATCCATGCGGTTTATGGGTTAGTAGTAGTATAATAAAATGGTCACAAGTAGAAAGGATTCAAAATCATTCCATTACAAGGAAATTGAAAGTAAAAAATATCAGATTTTCATTGGTTAATTCTAGTAGAAAGATGTTCTATAATTGGTGTATGAACAAAATTAGAAGGACTTAGTTAAACCAAAATAATAAATGGATGATCAAATAGAATAAGAACAAATAGCACCTAGAGAGGAAATAGTCCAATTGAAGACTAACTTACACCATCTTTGATGGAAAATGAATGAACAAACCTCATGAGAAGAAGAATGCGATGACACGACACACATATTTTGTATTTTTAGAATAATTGAATTAAAAGGTATGCCTTGTTTTGTGGGGAAACAATGATTTATTTGACTGTAAAAAAGATATTCTACTCAACCCATTGGATGGAAAGGAGATCTTTTGAGCCAAGCTGGAAAACTTCAGCTTCTTAAAGCTTCTCTTTAGAACCTCCTAATTTATGCTCTAAGCCTCTTCAAAATCCCTGCTAAATATGCAGAGGACATTGAAAAGATCTAGAAAAGATTCCTTTGGTATGGAGTGGAGGAAAGAAAGAGAATGCCTCTTATAGGATGGGATTTGGTTTGCAGACCAAAAATCTTGGGGGGTTTAGGTCTTAGAAAAATAAGAACTATTAATAAGACTCTTCTTGCCAAACAAATATGGAGATCTTTCTCATCTGGCGGAGAATGGAAAGACATTTTAAGAAGTAAATATATGGCTGACCGAATGTCCCTCAAAGATCTGTTGGATTCTCCTATCCTCCCACGTGGTTCAGCTTGCTGGAATGACATGATTGCTGGTAGAAAATTTTTGGAATCAAGGATAGGATGGCACATTAGAAGTGGTAATCAAGCTAGATTTTGGGAGGATAAATGGCTCTTTAAGGAATCCCTTATTAAAATTGAAAGATTTAATAGATGGGTAGAGCAATGTAAATTTGATTTTGGGGAACTTGTCAAAGACTACTGGTATGAAGGAGACTGGGTGAACTTATGCGTGATCAGTCAGGAATTGTCTTAGATTCAATCCTCCTTAAAGGCTGTTAGCTTGGGACAAAATCAGTTGGATGACACTCTTGTCTGGATGGATAACCTTTCAAGTAACTACTCTATCTCTTTGGATGTCTCTTTGTTGTCCCTCTCTCAAGCCCCTCCTCCCTTCTAGTCTAAAGCCTGGATTAAACACTTGACTCCAAAAGTCAATATCTTCTTTTGGATAATGCTTTAGAATAAGGTCCTCACGGTGGACAATCATTGTAAACGGGGATTTCAAATCCCCAACAAATGCTACCTCTGCAAGAGTGACGCAAAGTCATCCAACCACTTGTTTCTCCACTATTCGTTTGTTTCCTTAATTTGGGGAAAATTATTAGCTATCTGGAATATAACTTGGGTGTTCCCCCAGACCATTGAAGGGTTCCTTTTACAACAGAAAGCCCCTACTCAAAATCCCTACATTCAAAGGTTATGGGCTTTCTTATTCCCTTTTGTGGCTTGGGGAGTGTGGAAAGAACGTAACAATAGACTTTTCAGGGACAAGGTGATTTTGGAGAATTATGTCTTTGAGAAAAATTTCAGGCTTATAAAGAAATTTTTTAATGTGATTCCTCAAAAAGCTCTTAGCCTAGAAGCTATGGTGTGTACTCCCTATGATTTAAGGATAGAAAAATATTGGAACATTAAAGTGGATATTTCATTTGCTTCCAAGCCAGCTAAGAAAAGTAGGGAGGGTGTTTGTTGGACCTTTCCACCATACGGCTGGCATAAAGCCAACTTTGATGGAGTTGCCAAGGGAAACCCGGGTTTGGCAGGAAGTGGAGGCATGCTAAGGGATTATAATGGTAACTTTATGGTGGCTATGGCCATATCCCTAGCTCACCAAACCAACCATGTGGCGGAGGCTATAGGAGCCTTTCAAGTTTTAAAGCTTGCTCATAATTTGAATATAAAAAACTTATGGCTTGAAGGAGATTCTAAAAATATAATTGATTGTCTTTTAGGGAGGACCCCACCCTCTTGGACGATAAAGAATTGGATAGATGAAGCTAAGTCTATTCTAGACAAATTTGAAAAAGTTAAAGTTTCACATGTCTATAGGGAAGCTAACAGTGTGGCGGATTTCCTTGCGAATGAAGGGTTAGGAAGCAAGGATTGAACACGTGGCAGAATTGTAGGGACTTGAGAACTAAAGTCAGGGATTTTCTAGATTATGATGTTACACATGGGAAAGAGGAAACCATATTTAATGATTAAAGAGAAAGGGGCCAGGTACATCAAAATCAAGAGATTTTATGGGACCATGTCATGTAACTTGGAAGGGAAGGAAAATTTGCACGCTTTGTGGGTGCTTTGGAACAACTGCATAATTTTGCAATAGGTTCTCAGCATTGGTAGAGTTGACAGTAAGGAGAAAACGAAAATGGGGGGGACAGGAAAAGAGTTTAGCCTAATAGCTATGAGGTGCACACTAGGAATGACAAGGTTTTAGAGTAGATTATAAGAGGTGGCCTGGTTCCATATCTGGAAAAACTTCATGGGCCCGATTCTGTGGCCACAGACTACTTCGAGAAGAACTGGAACAACGAAAAAATCATTCTCTTTGGTAGGAAGGTGAAGCTAGATGAGAAAATTATAGGGGAGGTTACAGGTATGTCCACCGAGGGAGTGAAGTTTTATCACGACAGAAGGTTTTCTAACAAGGTGGTCATTAGATTTCTAAAGAAGAATAAGGAGAAATTGAAACTGGTTAAAATCTCTAATAGCTATTTTGAAATTGACACTATCAAGGTGTTGTGGAGAAAGGTACTTCATGTGATAATGGAGTATATCACTCTAGATGAGAGATTTACCGGAGTGTATGGGCACCATTTTTCCATTCTTAACCACTTCTGCCATAAGGTACATATTTCTATGCCTCACTACCTATTATGTTTGTTGACTAATAGCCTAGAAGACCATAGGAAAAATCCCAGGAGATACCCTATTCTTCATACTGGTCTTATTAGGTTAATTTATGAACACTATCAAAGCATGCCGACTTTATCTAACCCTGATGCCTCTGTGGAGTCTAAGGACTATGATACTGATAGTGGGGGTTTGGAGATTCAACCTAACTGGAAGAGAATTGTTGAAACCCACCCATCCT
Source organism: Sequoia sempervirens (assembly GCA_007258455.2). NCBI lineage: Eukaryota > Viridiplantae > Streptophyta > Pinopsida > Cupressales > Cupressaceae > Sequoia > Sequoia sempervirens. The sequence goes on from VDFB02084878.1 coordinate 3,458, forward strand.
CTAAGATGTCTGGTAAGAAAAACCAACCTAAAAAACCCCAGCTTGCTAAAGATAACCCTGAGACCTCCCCCGACTGCTCTACCCCCTTAAAGAATCTTGTTCTTAAGGGCTCCCCTGCCAAAAAGTTGGTCTCCTATTCTGCGGACTCCTTGGAAGACAAAGCTGAGAACCTTGAAGCTAGTAGAAATTTTGTGCCCTCCCCTCCTGCCTCTTTCAGATTTGAAGGTACTAGATTTACTAGCTCCCCCAACCCAGGTGAAGTTAATCTCATTTTATACTGGGTTCAGTCTAGTGACATTTTGACCTCTGCTAGAAAAGACATCAGTGACATATTCAAGGTCTTGAAATGGTCCTACCATGAAATTAATGAGCTCAATCAAAGAAACATGGCTCTTTATAGCAAATCGAGGAGCTGGAGCTAAAGCTGGCCGCTCTCAGTAATGAAGAAGGGAAACGGAATAAGAACAACACTGGTAAGATAGCTGGAGACAATGAGGAAAAATATAATTCTTTGGAAGAGGAAATGGTTAAAATTAAAAATAGCGAAAAGAAAAATGCTTAATTGGATCAAAACCATAAAATGGCTGGAGCGATGCACATTATTATCAGCATATATCACAGAAAGCTAGAAAAAATGCAACAAGGTTGGTTGTTGACTTGGAGGCCGAAAGGGAGAGAAGTAAGTTTGAGGATCAAGGTATTTCTAAAGGACTGGTCAACCTCAAAAGGAAAGAGGCCTCCTGCTTAGATGGTTTAGATCCTTAAGAGGGTTTGGGATATGAATGAAATTTGGAGAGCTAAGATTGCTGATCTTTTAAAGACACAAATTTAAACTGCTGGCGGCTTCCCATTTGGTTTGGTTTTATGGCCTTTCTTTGAAAGCCTTTTTTGATGCATTTTATGATGGATTTACTAGCCAATTTTTTTAATAGCCTTTTTTATCTATCTTTATCTTTATTGACTTTCTCTTTATTTTTAAACTTTGGTTTTTGGGTCCACTGTAAAACTCATTTTTCCTCTTTCAAAAACAATGAGAAAACTAAAAAATGGAGAAGAGGAAAGTAGAGAAGAATAGAGGAGAACTTCATTAACAAATAAGAAGGAAAGAGAAAATAGGGGAATCTCCTATTTTGTCCCAATACTATGAAAGGAATGTAAATTTATGTAAATGATTGTTAATGAATGTATTTTCTGAGTTAGATGAAATCAATATTACACTTTTAAAACTATTTTCTTTCTTTTATTGTATGTTTCGTGTGAGCAATAATTTTAATGAGTTTCTTTATTCCTCCAACATAAATTTTTTTGCTGATATTGTAACAATTGACTATGCATCTGTGACAGTTTTTTGTTTTGTAGCAACTTATTTATGTGTCCCTACAACTAAAGATTGGACCTCCAACAAGTGTTTTAGATCTCTGCAAAGATTGTATTGGTTGCTTAGAACAACACAACCTTCTTTCTTCACCTACTAGCTCCAGTTTGATCATGTTTTGAACACCTACAATAGAATGTATACAATCATAAAAATTGATGAATAATTATCTTATATTGATCAAAATTTAAATAATTAAATATAACTAGAAAAAAACCATTATTCTCTACTAAATAAATTTCCTATAAACATACGAAATTTCATTCTAATTTGGAGATAAACCACAAGGTGATTCTAGCCATTGAGATTACATAACGTAAGATAGGGGTCAAGAACCCGGTCAAGAAAAGATTGGATAGAAACTCCACCATGGAGAGAAAAACTTGTATTTTTAATAGGTTTAATCTATAAAAAAAACTCTTAATCTTCCTCGTCCCTACAACTACATCTCCTAAGAAACAAATCGATTACATCCTTGCTAATAAAACGCCCATTACAGTCCATATAGTTACGCTCTGATATGCTTTGAAGTGCCAGCCAATATAACAATTGGCCGGCAAGATGCAAATCTATATAAAAAACCTTGAGAGCATCAACACACCCATAGAAGTGGAGAATTCAGATACCGTCGCTTCTCTGAAAGAAAAGATTTATGATTTAGAAGGAATTCCACCAGATTGGCAAGAACTGATTGTTGAGCCAAAAGATTCAGATACGCCATCTACAGAAGAAGATGAGTCAGATTTCCCAAAGTCTATTCCATTTGCAGAAACCAAGTTAGAAGGCGCAAATACTCTTTCTTATTACAACATTGAGGAGGAGCAGACAATATCTCTGAATATTTGTTTGCATCCCTTAAATGAAGAAACTGCAACGAAAGTATTTATCCGTAGAGCAGGCCGTCCGCACAAGCATGTAGATATGATAACATTATTGGTGGAGAGTTGGTGGACAATTCGTTTTGTGAAGGTCGTTCTGCGACAGTATTTGCCGCGCGATGAGGTCCAAACATTAGAGTTTGAGAAGAAGGTGTTGGATGATAACATGACTATTGCTGACTGCGATATTCAAAACGAAGATCAATTGGAAATTATACCTCTAAACCATCGCGAGCAATTCTCCGCGACTCAAACGTCCAAAACCACGCCCTACATGTACCCTTTAAAAAATGTAAGGTCAAGAAGATGATCTAGTAGATGCTAGAGAAAGGTATTATTAATAGGCATAGCTTGAATGCCAACTCATCTGGTATGGGCACGGTACATAAGTAAATGAAATTTGGTGAATGTCTTCAAATTGAAAAGAGATCATTAAGTACATTATTTCAGTTTTATATGATTTCATATATGAAGTAAACGGAGGTAGGTTTTTTGAGGAATTGGCTATGCAGCCCACAATACGGGTTTGATTTGAATATTCGATAGTATATATTCATTAATTAAAAAATTAATATATAGTATTAAATAGTCAAATCAAGTTCGTTTTGTACGCTGTATAGACATTGTCGTTTTTAGGGAAGATGATATTTTGAAGATGAAATTTAGGATTCATGAGGGTCATTATGAGTTTTTATTGGTATCATTTGGACTTAGCAATATTCATTTGACCTTTCAAATTTTGATGAATTCTATATTTAAGTTTTTTTTGAAAAAATTATGTAGTTTTCTTTTATTATATATTGGCTTATATAAAGACATATTCAAATCATTTGTATCATGTAGATAACAGAGTATAAGTTCTCAAAAAATATATTATTTATGCTAAACCTTCTAAGAGTTATTTTGATCTCAAATAAGCGGAGTAATTGGGTCACATAGTGTTTTACAAATAATTAAATGTTGATCCTAAAAAATCAAGGCTATAATGGAGTGGTTTATTCATCAAGCCACTAATAATTTGATGAATTTCTTAGGAATCACTAAATACTAGAGAGGCTTTGTGAAAAACTATGGCCATATAGCAGCACCCCTCACGACTATATTGCAAAATGATTTTTTCAATTTAATTAGTTAGCTAATATAGCATATGATCAACTCAAGTTCTAACTATAGACACATGAAATTGACATCATACATATTTAATTAAATCATATTTTCCCATCAATTAAATAAATTTAGTTTATTTGATTGAACTCCTAAAAGTCTCTTCATTTTATTAAATCAAATGTATTTAATTAAATGGATAGTGCATCAATTTCCTCACTTTTGAATTAAATAAATCCAAGCATCTAAGTCAAAAGTCAAAATAACCTAACATCATCTTAATTAATCAAATCCATGATTAATGCTAATCCTAACCCTCTTTCCTCTAGATTTTGCAACTTGTGCACATAAATCAATTTAATTGATTTATTAATTCATCATTTTCTTTCAACTTGGCATAAAAGGGAAGTATTCTCCAAGTTTGAAATCTCCCCCCAAATTGACATGTTCATCCAACAAATCATTTATGAGCTCTTACATGTCTCTTACACAATTCAAACTCAACATTTATCTCATCTTGTCATCAAATTAAAATTTCAAATCTCCCCCTCTTTGGCACATTGACCAAAATGTGTTCATTCTTCAACCTCTCATATGTTGACAAATGGCATTTTGTAATTGGTGGATCTTTAGTCCCACATCCTCCATGTTTGGCATTCTTTTATCCTTCTTGGCTATAAATAGAGAGTTTCTCTATTGTATTACTCCTCCACAATCTTAGTATCTCTCTCCACAACTTTACAATCTTCATAGAATTTTCATATCATTGTCATCATGGAGCTTAGCAAAGGATTGGGAAAGGGCTTCTTTCCACGTCGAAAAAGCACCAATCCACTATGAGATAAATATACTTCATGTTTTTGATATGCTTTAGTTATCTTGTCATTTTTTTGCATTTGAAAGCATGATGTATTATTTCATAGGGATGATCTATTGGTTTGCTAAAGTTTACTAATGATGCTAATGGTTGTTTTTTTTTTAGCAAATGCAAAATTTGATGTCCACATAATGGCGCCCACTATGCTCGAATCTTTTAATGTAGAACTTGTATTCAAATGGAATGAATCTATGACTTTTATTTCTATTTAACTAGAAGATTGTTGTTGTATTTACTTTATGTTCATCAATGTTGAAAATTCTTATTGAAGAGATTTAGTCGCAACCTATGATGTTTTAAATTTTTTTCCATCAAATTTGGAAGCTATGGTTTGGGAGACATATTACTTATTGAAAGCATTGTTTTAGCATTGTGTCATTTCTTACACCCAATGTATTGAACATGAAATCTTGTTGTGAATTTGGTATCGTCAGTGATGGTTTACGCAGTCCAAATTAACTATCATCCTACCAGCTGCTTCTTTAAGCATGAACCCCTTCAATCAAGACTGCCCATCTTGTCTTAGGGATAAAGCCGAGTGCATTTTGAGCCCAAGAGGATTGCTTTGGATGTCAAAATAGACTAACCTTGAATTCCTTGCTTTGAGCCTCATTGAAATTCCCAAGTTTTTCTTTGAAGCAATTTTTTTTTCACAAGCCTAGCAGTTACATAAAAAATCATTAAAGTTGTAGCTACACTCTGGAATTGTAATCATAGTTATCTCCTTGCTTTTTTAATACCTAAAATTTGTAGCTTGTGAGATCTTTTTGTTCGTGGCTATCTTTATCCACTTCAAAAAACATACAGCTCTTTGAAGAATCAAGATCATTTCCTCTAGTGTTAGATTGATGGGATCTTTGTTTGTCTATGAGAAGATCTTGTTATCTGACAAGTAGGGGAAGGAGTAAAGTGTGCTAGCATTCCAACATGTTTTTAGGTGGTCACCATAGCATTTATCATTTCTATGATAGTTGTGCATTTACTATTATATTGATAGACAGTTACATGATGCAAGGTTTGCTTTACTCAAAAAAATTATTCATTTTTTTGTTCTGACTTAAAGTTTCCTTGTTGTGCATATCCTACAATCAACGCTTTCCATAAGATTAAAGGCTATAGGTCAATGATAGCAAAGGATGAGAATTCAGCTTGACACCTACCATTTGCATTTACTTGGAAAGATTTTCAATTGACTTTTAGCGTTTCCTTGCACTTGCCATCTGCATTAGTTTGAAAATTTCTCATATGGAATTTATAGCATGACTTTAAGTGCTTACAATGTTTATTTGAATATTTTAAAAATATGCAAATCACGCTGATTGAAAATTTCAAGGATTGTGATTGATATGATAGTGATTTTTTCTCATGCAACTAATACTCTTTTACTCTCAATCACATAAATCAATGATGTAGGGTCATTGATGTTTCTATCTCTTTCCACATAAGTAAAATGGGTCACAACCAACATATATTAGGCATCACCTTTTGATAGGCTAACATTTTTTGATAAATTTTGTTGCATGCTCTACAAACACTGGGTTCAAATCGAACTGAGCCTTCAAACATGTTAATGTAGTCACAACAATATTATTTTCCTCCCCAATTTTAACCACACTATTTGATAGATTAGGCCAACTGTTTTGCAAGCTTATCATATTTTTCATACCAAACATCGTCATTTCTCCCCATTTTTCCATCAGTAAATGCTCGATCTATGTTGCCAATTGCTGCCACTCAGGGATGGTGTCAGAAAACATGTTTGAAGAATTAAATGGATCATTGATTTTCTCATAGCTTATCTTATTAAATGCATTAAGCCTAACACGTTGCCGGTCTAGTACAATCATGTCTAGTAAGTTGGCGTGTTGAATGGGAATTATATTTACCATATTTATTTAACTTTGCAATGATTTGTATCTAAGCTTGTTTAGCATGTATTTGACTTTGTAACATTCTAGTGATAAGAAATTTCTTGATCACTAAGTTAGAGAAACCATTGACTCTTCACATATAACTTAGAGAATTACAAAGTGAGGCATGGATGCAAGAAGGAGGATACAATCTACAAATGATTACGATAGCCGCACACAACATTCTCTATGCTTAGTTTGCAAGGTTTGGTAGTTTGAATTAGATTACACATTCTCATAGACCACAAAACCTAGGTGACTAGCACACTTTCATCAGTCTTCACAATACATCAGATTGTAGTGAGATGAAATTACATCGACAGTGGCATTAGTGTGTGTGACAGTGATCTATACATTATAAACTTTGTGTGTGATAGTGGTATTATCACATTTGATAGAGGTTTCAGCTTGTTAAATGGGAGAAGAGAAAGGTCAATAAACATATAGATTCCATTATAGTCAAAGTCTACTTGTATTGAATCTATGTGGGTGCAACATCTTTTATAGAATTAAATGCATATACAGGAGATCTATTTGAATCATCTAGTTGATTTTCCGAAATATTTGTTAGGCAGCATTTTATCGGGTAGAATTAAAGTCACTCGATTTGGAGTGGGTACAATATTTGTTTATTAATATTGCATCTAAGTCCCATTTCTAACTATTCGGTGAATTTGAACTGCTATTTGAGACCTTTTTAATGGGATAGACATAATTTGATTTGGTGGAATAATATTGTCAAACTATGATTTGGTGGTAGCCCTTAAAAAAAAAAAAATTAAGTAGAAAATTATTTGGTTTGCCTACTCGGGGTTGCATAAAATCTGATTTTTAACATTATAACTTATTTTTTTACAAAACTCTATATGAAAAATGTAATTTTTTGTGAAAATAAGAACATAGTGCTAATGCATTTTTGTTTTAAGATTGTGTCTATGAAATGTTGATGCAACACTTTTGAAGACTTCACTTTTGGACTAGCAACATTAATTTTCTAATCAGTATTTCGTATGGTGTATTTTGATCTCAAACATAGCGGTGATTTTGAAGAAAATCTGATTTTTTTTCTACTTTGCATGATAGGTTGACATTAGAGTAAATCATTAGAATCATGCGAAAACAAGAAAAATTGAGCTAGAAAATTAAACATCAAAATTGAAGTTAATAAAGTATTTTTTAATGCTTAGAGCTTCCATTCTATGCTTTAATTTTCTATTTTTAACCAACTTTCATCTTTTGAGGGCTGTAGAAAGAGCATTTCAATCTTTTCTACAAAGGGCTTAAAATGAATCTTAGGACAAACTCGCTAGATTTCATTTGAGGCTAACAAATTGAACAAGGAAAATTCCACATTTGATTTGGTGCTATAAAAAGAATTCACTTTTGCTTTGTGGACTTAAAATGAACAAGTGTTTCTTTGTCTTGTAATTACTTACTCAAATTAATACCATTGAAAGGACATATGTGCTTCTCTCGTGCCTTACGTCGATCTTGAGAATCAAAAGGCCTTTTGGTGATCTTAAGTTGGGTAAAGTAATTTCCTCCACATTTCAATTTGGAACTAAAATTTAACAAAACATCTTGCAAGTGTGGGTAAACCTATTGCATGTGTTCTCCCTTTGTTTCTAAATGAGGGTTGATCGAACTATGAATACATTTAATCGCTTTTGTTTATCTGAGAGGGCTTTCTTTGGGAAAAAATTACTCACCCAAGGGAACGACCCAACTGGTAACACTCTAAAGCCAAGAGTATTTCCAGTCAAGATATAAAAGTGGGTGCTAGAACAAAGGCCAGTATCATGTGGTTGAATTCAACGAGAAGGGAAGCAATGGTCTCTCACCTCGATGGTTCAACTCCTACAAATGGAAAGTCTGAATTAAAACCCTTGTTGTAGAAAGGCCAAAATCCTTATCTATTTGTTGGCGCAAGAACGGTTGTTCTAAAGCTGCGCCACACTTTTTATGATTTTTAGTAGAAATGGAAAGTATGCCATGGGAGTTTCATGGGTACTGATGCTTGGCTACCTTGAGAAGTGAGTGCCATGGAGGGGAGCTAGTGGGGTCAAGCATCTAACAATTCACTAAAAATACATGTAGCTGGACTTGTCCAAGTAGGGACTCAACAAATACAATCTTTCATATCCATAGGATTGTACTTGTTTTTAGTTACAAAACACTTGCTTGTTCGAAAACATTGGGAAACACATTCAACAGGAAAATCAAAATTTGAACCCCTTAGTTAGAGAAAATACCTTTCAAAATCCAAGAGCTATTGCTTACCCTAGGGATTACATCTATAGAGGTTTCTAAGTAATTGGGTTTACATCTTAATTTTCTCTTACTAAGGTCAACATAGGAAACCATTGTCTTGATTTCTTGGAACTTCCATATAGCACTTTGTGGGACAAAAAGAGGTGAAGACATTGGACATTCAATTTGAAACATAATCAAGAGTGTGCTTTTGGTAAAAAGAAGTCATTAAACAAGATTAACTCAAATTGAACCCCATGCATGTGCTTGTTTATCTTTTTATCATCTTTCAAGAAAACATTGGTATTTTGGTTTGAACTATTCTTAGAGAAAAGCATGTTCTTCAATATCTTGGTCTAGTAAACAAAGTCTCTCTAAGTTACTTAGGATCAAAATAAAACTTTCATCCATCTCCTAAAAATCAAAATCAAAATCATCTCACCATCAACTCTTGGAAATCTTGGAAAAAATCCCTCATCCTAAACTTTGGGAAAATCATTGGAACCAAATCAAAATCATTTCATTTGATTAGATGTGTATAGATGAATTGACATGTAGATGATCGATTTTACACATATTTAGTCAAATTATCGATCCTTGTGAATAAGTCTATCCCTTGATAACATCTAACATCTTGTGCTTTATGAGTCCGCTATCTAAAATCCAAAATCAAATAAAATCAAAATCATCTTGTTTGGTTAGGTGTATCTAGATGAATCCTTCTTTATACATTTAGTCAAATTAGCATCTTGTGTATAAATTTAATCTAGGACAACATCCAACCTCTTAAGGTTTATGAGTTCACTATCCAAATCAAATCAAACTGATCCCAAATCAAATAAAAAAATCAATCCAAGTCCTAAAGTTTAGTATCCTCTTCAATGTTTTCTAAGAGTTCCAATCATTCACCAATATCCATCTTTCATATCTCATCACCATCCTTTTGATCCTTAAAATATTAGACTTTCTTTTTTGTACCTAGATTTTAGATCAATCCAAAGAATTAAAGGTTCACCTCCCACATTCTTGAAAATTCATCCTTATTTTATGGTCCAAACTAGACCTCAACACAAGAACATGGAATATAAAATTTATGCATACATCATGAGCAGTATAAACCAACCAAACTCTCAAAGCCTCACAATGCCAATTGATTATCAAAACTTACATTTATACAATCCATACATGGGATCATTATCTCTGACAAACCTCAATGGTACAAAAAATGTGATTATGCCTTGTCAAAATTTTGGAACACCTTTCCTGATGGTAGATTTAAATCCAAATCCAAACTAAAAAATCTATCAACCAAACACTCAATGCATGAGTCTTCCGCAAAACAATGTCATCCCACCAAATCCATACTGCCAAATGTGAATATACTAAGCACAAGTTTACCAAACATGAACATTTCAAAACCACCCTTGGTAAACTTTGGGATGTTTTTGAATCATAAAAATGTTGTTCAAAGTCCAAACAAGATGATAATGACTCCATGTATTGATCCATGTCAAGGTAACACCATGCAAAATCAAAGTTACCTAAATCAAGGCAATGCAATTCCCAACCACAAAAATGTACAATTTCAACCTATAGTGCCAAATTTGAACATCATCCCAAGTTAGAATAATGTCCAAAATCAATTTTTCCATGATCCCATACAAACACCACAAGTATGTGTTCCAAATCTACTTGAACAAAAGCCACATCAACTATATCAAGGGATTCAAAATCAAAATCAAGATCAAATTGCTTCACCAAGACACATCTTTACTCCAAAATAAATACACTTTTCCATTGGTTGAACCATGGCATAAAAACATTGAGTTGTCTCCACAACCACATCAAGAACAATATCTCCAATATCAAGAAGTCAGATATCAAGATCAAAAACATCAACAACAAACACAATCACCACCTCTTGAAGATCAATCACCACATCTCCAAAATCAATCACAACAAGGTCAATTTTAGGCACAAATATCACAAGGTAAGAAGCGAAAATACACACCACTTGGGAAACTCATCAAATCAATCCTACAACAATTGTTACAAGAAAATATCATCAAGCTCTCCATTTATGGGAACTATCAAGAACCCCTAGTTGAACTACTGGGGTATAATGAGGAGTACCATTGTGATTATCACAAAACAAAGGGACACACAACATCAAGTTGTATTCAACTCAAAAATCTCATCCAAGACTTTATTGATCGAAAAATAATAACTATTGGGGACAATGATGAAGATCCAACCGCTACTGATAATGATGACAATCTCTCAAGCACAATTGTTGAGAACAAGGGTAGAGATCAATGCATCATTGAGCACCTTGAAGTTGTGTCTACCTCATCTAAAGATCAAATAAACATATATCAAGTGTTAGTTTTCAATCATGATCAAAATCCACTAACAATATCCTATAATGATCCAATTCAAGAAATGTTAAAATCACTTGATCCTATGGATAAAAATATTAATAGTATCTCAGCCACAATTGTTCAAAACATCTCAATTGATGAGCACATTAAAGATGTTTCTACCACATCCAATGATCAACTCACCATACATCAAGAGCCTCCTTTAGTGATCTATTTCAAGGAGTGTTAAAAGTATTTGATCCCATTGACATAATCTATGATCCATCGACCACTAACCATGTTGAAAATGTCTCTACAACACATTATGTGTTAGAGGACATATCTCATGAATTTATTCCAAAGCATGATCAAAATCTTTCACTAAGGTCTAGCAATGGTCCTTTGACCTCATGGTTATATATACATGTTGACCCCTTTTGACCTCATGGTTATAGATACTAAAGGAACCCTGAACTTGACAGTTGAGGATATTGAACCACTTACCATGTCTAGTGTCGATATCCAAGAACCCTTTCTAAGAAATCCATGCTTTAAAACTGACCCATGTCAAGAACTTGATCCAAAGCATGTCAAAAGCAATCCCAAAATTAATCAAGATCAAGAATTTGTATCTCCAAGATACTATAATAATCTAATAGACACTTTCCTATCTATAAAAGATGTCACAAATGATGATCATATCCACATAACACATACTCCTTCATCTATCCATGAGATGCTTTGTTTGGATGGACACATAGATGATCTGCATTTAGAACAAGATTTTGTTACTCCTGACATTATTACACAAAAAGAGCAAGTTATTAATCCCTACTGTCAAACTGAGTTGTCAACATCAGGATCAGATATATCCCAAACTCAAACTAAGGACATCATGAATAGAGATATCCAACATTATCCACCCAAGGAAGTAGATTAGACAGAACAAGATATTCCAAAGTCAATAGAGCAGAAAATTGAAATAAAGTCATCTGCAGTGGTTATTTATCAGAGAATGCATTCTAAATAGGAACTCTCAGAACAAGTGGAATTAAAGCATGAAGGTACTACTTCCACAATACTAGGGGCAACTACGTCTCAAGCAAATGTCAACATAGGGAGCACAAAGAATCCTTATGATGAAACCGATGCCAATACTACAACCGGCCATGTTATGAATCTTCATCCACCTATCACCCCATACACAAATTGGCACCAAAATCAAAAGAAGGATGTGAATCAAAGCAAGAATAGTTTTATTAAAGAAAAGGAAGAAAAAAAGCATAATGGAAAAATCAAATACACATGGATACCAAAGAATACAAAGGAAGATCATCCCTATCAAGCTCCATTAGTGAAAGAAACTATGGGGGAAAATAAAAAAGGGAAAAGTATCCATCAAAGATTTCCACAAAAGTAAAAGTGGGCTTTTCAAGCAATGTAAAAAGTATATCAAGTAGTTGGTCCTAATTCCATGCAACCTTCTGTATCCACCCATCATTGCTCATCTTCCCAAGTTTGGAGATTCAAAAGTTCCAAACTGTCAACCAATCCATCTCTTATCCCTAAACACACTCCATCCACGCCTTCAGGCATGATATCCAATTTTCATGTTGACTATGTATTGGTAGAAACCCTTCATCATAAGAATTTAGAAGGAACTCTATCGCAATGTATGCACAAAGATAGAGTCAACTCCAGTATCAACAAAGTAGATCAAGAATCTCAAAAGTTACATTCAAGTGCATGTATCTTGGAAAATCAACTTCTTCAATCAAGATATCAATGACACATCATGATAGAAGCATTTACATCAACACCACTAGGTGGTTTAGCATGAGCTTAAAATATTTTAGAAAAATCCAAAAAAATAAAAAAATGTGAAAATCCAAAAACATTGAAAAATCATGAAAACAGTAAAGATAAAAATCTTCCTCTAGTGAAAACCACTACGGTGGCACTTTGGGCAAGACCACGATGAAAACCTGTAAAACAGGCTTCATGAGTAGAATTCAGCATCTATGTGCCCCATTTCAGGTGGAAGCATCTCATCCCATCCATAATGAATCCAACATTCCATTCACCTTATCCATAATAAATCAATTCATCCATGAACCATTTATCCAATCCCTTTCTCATCCGTCTACATCCATCATCCAAGTTATCTTGATCTCGATGAAAGTTTGGGGCACACTTTAAACTTGCTTATGGTAAACATCTTGACATGGGTGATTTTATTGATCCTATCCTACCTAGTGTTATATGTGCCATGAAGCATTTTCCAATGAGCATTCTTTATTTGAACACCTTATCTTATCACAAGATAATCCTTAGCATCCTTTGTGTGTTTAGCATATCCATCAATCCATACACCTATTCGAGCATCCACGCATCACATTCCATACATTGTTAGACATTGGGGGAAAATAGTTGCATGTTTCTTTGATAATAAATCTTGATCTATATCCTCCAATTTATGTGGTGATCGAAACATTGGAAAATGTGAAATCAACTTGTCAAACCACTTGTGAGCAAAAATCAAAATCACTAGCCCATGGCATATTTTGATGAAGAGGAAATTCCTTATCAATCTTCATCTTTCATCAAACATCAATCCAAAAAATCACTATTAGTCACATCTAGTTTGAACTTCTAACATCACATCAAACATTCAAAACAACTTTTGTTCCAAAATAAAGCTTCAAAATCCTAGTCGAGCAAATCCAATCAATCCATCATCATCTCAGGATATCCTTCCCAATCCTTGTGTTGCTTAACACTATCGTTGCATTGTTGTGTATCCTCAACAATTTTATCATCATCAATCCACCATCATCTTGGGATATCTATCTTATTCCTAATCCTTTTGTTGCTTAACACTATCCTTGCATTGTTGTGTATCCTCAACAATGTTATCATCATCAATCCATCAATCTGATCAATCAACCTTAGCTTAGTCTTCAAAAAATCCCAAACAATATCATGTCATCACATATCCATCTCCAAATTGTCAAAATCATGCGAAAATCCAAAAACATTAGAAAATCAAAAATCCAAAAACAAGTCGAAAATAGAAAATGTCAAAAAATGGTATCTAAACTACATTATCTTTGATATTAAACATAGGAAAGATTGATCTTTGATCAGTCCTTGAGACACAAAATCCAAAAACATTCATAAAATATTAGAAAACACAAAAACATTGAAAAAATAAAAAATCAAAACATTTGTAAAATCTTGAAAATACTAAAAACAACCTCAAAACATACCAAAAATATAAAAAAAATCATAATATTTGAAAAAAATCCATCTATCTCATCTCTCTTTGAATCGAAATAATCAATCATCCATAATAAACTGCTCATCACCTTCATCCTTTGGTAACACAAACATAAACAACCACATCAATCAGCAAAACAAAACTTCAAACGCAAGATCAAAATCAAAACAATAAAACTTTTAAATGCAAAATAAAACTCTTTGTCATTCGCAAACATGTCAATCGACCTTATATCGATAGCCTTTCGAATGACCTATCAACTTGCCACCATCCACTAACATGTCCGAGGATGTATCCTTCCTACAATGGACATTATCTTTTGGAAAAACACTTTGGATAAACAAAATGACATGATTCCATCCACTAACATGTCCTAGGATGTATCCTTCCTACAATGGGCATTATTTATTGGCAATTTTTTTGGTTATTATCCTAAACAAAACAAATCCATTTGGCTAGAGGTATGAAAAACATTGACTTGTTTGTGTACTTGATCTTTTCTTTTGATTTATCTTATTGTGCTCATTCCAATGACCTCTCGATGATGTCTAATCAAAGCGATTTAGAGAGAAAGGAATGGGGCATCGATCATTATCCTTTTGTCTGCTATGCTTGTTGGATGTTCTTGTAATATAACTTGGAGAATACTTGCTTTGTTAGGTACATCCTAGACAGGTTTCCATATGTCAAGTGTGAACAACAATACTCCTATCTATTTTTTGAGTCAAATTTCATCGCACTAGGTACAATGCCATCTTGGTTCTTTATACCTTAATGCATCATATCTATGTGTGTTATCAAACATAAAGTAAGTGGCCCTTTTAAAATCCCAATTCTTGATAAGCAAATCATTCATTTCTCATCATCATCGCTCAGAATTTTGGATTGTTGGATCCTCTTGTCATCATCTCATTTCTCATTTGTTGTTTTCCACACTAACATCATGCTAGAATAGTTAATCATCATCACCAATGCATCCATCATGCATCCACAAACCATCAACATTCTACACCAATCATCTCACATGCATGTTCATCATCATAATATAGATCTATTAGTCTAAGTATCTCATAAATCATACATTTGCATAAAACATCCATTGCATAATTATATAGGCATTATCACATCATCCATCCCACAAGCATTGCATCATCATTTTAAGTTGTTTAGGATAATATAGATTGGTTATTCTAAGCATCTTAAAACCATCTCATTTGCATCATCATCGCGACCATCCATATGTCCATCTTGAACCCCTTTATCGTGAGATCAACCCTCAAATCGAATCTTCTTACTCAATCTCTTGAGGGGGCAATGTACTAGTGTTCCTCTTTCCACTAGGGCATCCAAAAAAATCAGAAATTTTTTTGAATTTTGATCACTGCAAGTTTATTCTTTGAACCAATGCAACAGGTACATTGCTTCAAATAGGGGAAAAATGTAGACATGTGAAATTTACATCATGCATATTTAATTAAATCTTATTCACCCATCAATTAAATAAATTTAGTTTATTTGATTGATCTCCTAAAAGTATCTTCATTTAATTAAATGGATAGTGCATCAATTTCCTCCCTTTTGATTTAAATAAATCCAAGCATCTAATTCAAAAGTCAAAATAACCTAAAATCATCTTAATTAATCAAATCCATGATTAATGCTAATCCTAATCCTCTTTTCTCTAGATTTTTCAACTTGTGCACATAAATCAATTTAATTAATTTATTAATTCATCATTTTCTTTCAACTTGGCATAAAAGGGGAATATTTTCCACATTTGAAATCTCCCCCTAAATTGACATGTACATCCAACAAAGCATTTATGAGCTCTTACATGTCTCTTACACAAGTCAAATTCAACATTTAACTAATCTTGTCATCAAATTCAAATTTCAAATCTCCCCCTCTTTGGCACATTGACCAAAATGTGTTAATTCCTCAACCTCTCACATGTTGACAAATGGAATCTTACCATTGGTTGATCTTTAGTCCAACATCCTCCATGTTTGGCATTCTTTTATCCTTCTTCACTATAAATATAGAGTTTCTCTATTGTATTAATCCTCCACAACTCATCCAAGTTAGCATTTCATCTTGCATCTTTTTATCATCAAAGAGCTTAGCAAGGATTGGGAAAGGGCTTCTTTCCGTAGAAGCACCAATCCACTATGAGATAAATATACTTCATATCTTTTTATATGGTTTAGTTATCTTTTCATTTGTTTGTATTTGGAAGCATGATGTATTATTTCATAGGGATCTTTAAAAGTTTTCTTTGTTTTAAAACAACTAACCATACTAATGATGTATGTGTTAAATTTTTAACATTTTTCAGATTTAGCATCCACACTAACCACTCTAAAATTTGCCAAGTATTTTATTATGGAGTGTTATGATCTAAGAAATAGTATAAGAGTTATTCTTGTAACATAGGAAAAATAGATGCAAAGATTAAAGCAATACAAAGAAATTAAACTCAAACTAACTTACATTAAACAACAAAACAATCTCACCAAAGATCGATGTGACTCCATGAATAACCTTTGTTGTCCTTCTCCATTTCGCTATGATAGTATTCTCGCCCTTAGATTTCTAGTATGTGTGCAAGTATAGCCTTTATTATTATGATAATAACATATTATCTAAGATTAAAAGATTGCTTCAAAAGTCATCTGATTTTTTGGGAAGAGACAATGATGAAAGCAAGGTAAATTTATAGCAATTTGGTCATCTAAATGAGAGGTTGAGATTGAAAGATAAACAAAAAATTCAGATTAAAAGATTTGACATGCATTGAGAAAAGTGTTAGTACTAACATGAGTGATAAAACCTAAGAATAGAGATCAAGATTAAATAATGATTTAATCTCTAGTTGAAAGTATTTGAAAATTAGAAGAAAAATGTTTTCATGAAAAGGATAAACATAGAATAAAAGAAATGATATGTTCGAACACAGGCATAATATTAATTAATAAAATAAAGATATTTAATTAATAAATGTATACATGTATAAGAATTAAAACTAGATAACTGAATGATTTAAATAGATCCTGAATCAAGTGGGAATGAATACTTAGATAACTTAAACAATTATCTAAATATAGAAGAATATGTTTAAAATAGACTTTTATGAATTAAATGATTATTTAATTCAATATTTGACATTTAAGGATTTAAGATTTATTTAACTGGGTAAAGAAAAGGTTAAATGAATAATTAAATAATTAAAATATCTATTTAATTATAGTTGAAAATATGATAAGGATAA
>VDFB02084879.1:0-12118 GCA_007258455.2 Sequoia sempervirens
AAACCTACCTGCAACAGTTGCTTGGTCAAAAAAATCTCACCCACAAAAGATTCACCTAAACACCCAGGTCCATAGAAAAAATGCAGGCCCCTTTTGATTAAATTTTCTATTTGCTCAGTTCATTCAAAATATATTTGGTTGAAACCATTTTAGCAAAAAAAAAAATTCGACCGATAACCAATCACCATGTCGATACCATGTCATTTCCACCTAATTTCACCCGAAACTTCTCAACCAAATCCTTTTTGCCAAAAATGGTTTGATAGAAACCATTTAGTTGGTTTAAAGTGTGACACAACTTTGTGCTTTTACCCTACTAGCACTATCTTATTCTCTTCTACTATGGGGATTTACACCAATAATTAGACGAAAGCTCATGTCATTCTTGTGGCTCTTCATAAAGCTTGCAAATAGGGATGAAAAAATATTATTAGTGAATTTGACTCCATTGTCTTGGTTTCACTTTTGAAAAACTTGATTATTCTTAAGTCCTTTTGGAGGTTGGCCTTTCTAGTTAAGTAGATTCTTCACCTAATTACTCCTAGTTTTGAAGCTATTTCTTAGATTCTTCACCTAATTACTCCTAGTTTTGAAGCTATTTCTTTTGTACATATTCTTAGGGAATGAAATGTTGTAGATTCCCTTGCTAAATAGGCCTTACATGTGAATCAAAATTATAATGTATCTGAGTGGGGTATTTTGTCTCTTGATAAATCTTCCCACCTTATTTATCTTCTTTATAATGATTAGGCGTAGAACTCCTCACTTGTTTTGTATTATAATTCTTGTTTGTTCCTCTACTTGGATGTCTCCCTCAAATATTATCTAATAGATTCATAGCTTGGTCATCCTTTCAAGATGTGTTTGGTTCTTCTTCCTTTCTAGTTAGTTTGATAAGGAGATTTATGCTATCAAATTTAATGCTAGATAGAAATTTTATTCTAACTTTTTGTTGGAGGTGGGATAGTGGAAAACCTCCATGGCTTTTATTTCTTTTAGTCTTAATGATAACTCCAACCATTTGAAAATCATTATGGTTGTAATTTACAAATAATTTTTTTTTTTTTAATTTGTTTCTCCTTTTTCCCTAAAGAAAGAAAAAAGTTAGAGAGATTGCATCACATAGAAAAAAGCAAAACTTTTAACTATAAGTACAAAAATATAATGATAACCACACTTATGAATATTTTTTAAATTTGACATTATGATATTGTGACATTTAATTTAGGATTTTTTTTATTCACTTTTAGTTATATTAAAATGGTATATGGATTAGTAAATATAGATAATATTTCTAAACTTATATGAGAGTAATAATTATTCTATTTTTATTCCATTTTGACTATGCTTTATTAGTTCGTGGTGACAGCAAGATACTATTGCAATCATTCATTTTTATTTTATTTTTTCAATTGACCAATTTCATATTGCAGTATTTAAAAATATTATTTTTGAATTGTATAGTTCCAATTATAAATTTATTTTTATATTTAAAAATTAGCATTTATCCCTTTTTCTATTCATCTGAGCAGCTCTACAATTCATTTTTCTTAAAAAAATATAGGAAAATAATAATCATAATATTTTTTTGGATTAAAGCATTATAGTGAATGCTAATGGAGGAGAAGATGCTTGAAGTTGCTAGAGAAATGGAACCTACGGGAGAAGCTGTTGGACACTATCAGAGAAATTTGGAGAGACAATAATGAAGAAATAATTATGCTTTGTTAAGGTTATGTATCAACATTGTTGACTGCACCACACAATTTGCTCAAAATCTTGAGGTAAGTCACTTGCCATTCTTTCAACAAGTTTTCTCATAAATCTATACATAGCCAGCTGATTTTTGGTTGTGTTTTATTTCATTCTAAAATAATTTGTTTTAGATTCACCACTTGGTTGTGTTTGCTTAGACATTTTGGGCACAGTTCGCTTGATTTTGTTTGCTTTTGGGGGTTGGGACTTTCTTAGCTAGTCCAGTTGTGGAGTGCCAAATGGATTTCTATCCTCTGGTTGTGGGTCTGCATGGGCTTTGTGTATCCTATTTGTGTAGGAGGGTTTCCAGACAACCACCGACGGAGAATTTTGGATTGCCCAAGCTCTTAGAGTTTAAAGGTGTTGAAAGCAATGACACCATAGCTGACAATAGAGAAATGAAGTCTTGTACACCCATTCTAGCAGATTTTGAGAACAAATTGAGTATGGTGACGTTTACAATTAGAACTTTGGGACTGCAAGATACTTTGGAGGTCTGGTTTGAGAAGATTAGGATCTCATTCAACACAGAGAGGCATCGATTGCACAATACTCTCAAAAACAATATGGGAGAATTTAATTGCTATTAACAGATATGCTAGCACTTTGATGGATTTTTGCTATATGCATGTGGTAGTTTTGTGACTATTAATTAAGTCACTTTTTCCTTTTTTCTATGGTTTGTGTTTACATTTATTGATTTTTCTCTTCATTTAAGAAATATATATATATATAGTCATAAATACAATAAAAACAAAGTATCTAACCTCCCAACTAGGTTTGGAATGTATTTATTTATTTGTTGATAAATTGTTATTGTCTGATTTAGCAGGTTTGGTGTCCAGGGTCACCTTATTAAGAATCTATATATAGGATATTGAAAATATTGAGGAAATAAGAATGTAAAGGATTTTGGGGGTTTTGAAATTTAAGGATTTTAGAGTTTTGTTTTTCACTTTGAGACTCAAAGCTAAAAAGATTTCAGATGGCAAAGGCACAAAAGAATGCAATATTTTTTGGAGAGTATTTTCAATGGGGAGCTTGTAAGCATATGAGAAGCCACACCTAAAGCATACCAATGAGGTTATGGGGAATAAATCTAAAATTACCATCTTGGTAATGTCATTTAAAGGAATGCCCTGAAATTCTTAGCCATTTTAGGCACCAGATTGTTGTAGAGCTCCACCACCCTATTTTTTAGGGTTTGGTTTTGTTAGGGTTTGAAAAGTTATGGTTTAAAATTCTATGATTTGATTTTTCTTGGCCCAAACCTGTGAGTCTCTAATTAATGCAGAAGCTTGAAGTACATTAAAGTTGTTAATTCCGGTTTACACTGTTCTAATATTGTAAGGTTTTCTAAATTATTCTTATTCTATACTTCATCTGGTTTAAGAGTGACAAATTTTTTCACTCAAACTATTATTTTTTAATTATACTCTTTAAATGCATGAAAATAAAAGCAAGGATCAACAATAAGATAGATTTGAAGCCTTCATATACCTGTTGATATGTTGATTATCTAATCCACAAGGAAAGCCTTAATCTTGATCCTACAACTGGGGAGTTTTTTCAACATTGACTAAAACAGAGGATTCTGTATGTTTAAATAAATTTTAGTCAGCTCAAACTTGTCTGATTTATCTTTAGTGGTTGACAAGATCATTTCTTTGCTGCTTAAGATTCTGCTGCAAACATCATTATTTTATCTAATGAAACCAGTGAAACTCATTGCTTATTTTTAGAATTCCATCTGAAGAATTTTGAAGAAAATATGTTTACTGACATGTTCTGTTGTAGCCTCTCTGCACCTACTATTGAGTAAAGGCTCCTAAATTTTCTTAGCAGCACCCACTGAGAAAAATTAGGTTCCCACTCGAAATTGGGCTATAGTCTTATCCGACCACCATTATCAGCTTAATAAACCCATAAAAGAGAAAAAATAAGTAGAGATCTCAAAGAAACCCATAAAAAGACAAAAAATTAAAAGACATCTAAGAAACCCATGATTTAGGTAGAGCAAAAAGCAGTTTTACACATCATTTGGCACAACATTGAGAGTAATTGATATCATTTTTAGAATTTCTCACCATACATTAAGGGATATTGGAAAATGAATTTCAAATTCAACAAAGTATTGTAGAATTTCCATGATCTTTATATAGTTTTTCAGTTGGTAGAACAAAGAGAAAACTCTACCTCCATTTATCTTTCCTGCTTGGGAGGAGTTTATTAACCCATTTTCTAACAAGCAACTATCATTAAGAATACTACACTAGTTTTTATTAGGATAAAAAAAAATTCCAGCTCATTGGGAAGATGACAAGGATTGATGAGAGATGACTAAAAATGGTATAAATAGGAGCTGATTGTGGCTACCTAGGGCATGACAATGAAAGTTGCATTTACCCAAATTTTCCAACCTTTTACAAGCTATTTGAGCATGTATTTATAGAGGGGAAAGGTGCTATGAAGGGATAAGCTTGAGAGAGACGAAATGAAATGTTTGGGGAAGAGAAAACAAGGAGACAAGGTCATTTGGTGCTTGAATTTCCCATTTACATGATTTTGACAAAACAACCAGTTTTCAGTAGGGAGTTATTTCAAAACTACCATGGTGATTGGAAAATTGCTGCAACATTTACGGTATCACAGGAGCAGTTTTGTTGGTTGCCCCTTTTCCTGCCACTTAGGCTTTTTAGGGTATTGGTCATCATTGGACTGAATATTGGCCCATGCTTTTTTTGTATTTATTGTGATAGTATCCCATTGCCTAAAACTTGGTGCAATATTATGAACAAAAAGATGAATCATTTATGACTAACATGAGGTTCTGTCTGAGGTTAATTGCAAAGGGTTAATTTTTTCTTATTTCAAGTTAAAGTTGATCTATTGAAGAATTATACTAATAAAATGGTTTGTCCAAAGTTGAACAAAGCTTCAACAATATAACAAGTTTCAACTATGTGTAGCTTCAAGACCGAACTATAATCCAGACAATGAGTTTCATTTCATTAGCTTGAATGCATAAAACTCAGAGAACATATGAGAGACTTACAAAATATATTCATTGTCAGAAGAAGGAAAATTTGACAAGAACAAGAGTAAAATGTTCAGTAAATATTCAATTTGATTTTAAATTTCATTATTTAATTTAGGACTGGTGAATTCTAGCTGGGTTGTGGGGAAAATTAAAAATTTTCATCCAGTCATAGACACCAGTAGAGAAAGACTGTCTCAGTATTACACCTAATTATCAGAGCAATCACTCTGGTCCCTTAAATGGTGAAAAAATCTATAACCTCACCTTTATGCACCTAGTAAAATAGTTTGTTCTATTCAATTAGTCATGGGTTCAAAGCCTAACATAAAGTCTATCCTACCTAATTGGGTGCAGACTCAAAAATATTAAAACAATTGTATGCAATTAGCTACATCATAACTAGTACCAAACACATAACAATTGCCAATTGCCCTGGATTCTATGCAACTTGTTAAAATCACCCATTTCTACTTTCAAGTTGAAAGTAATAAGCCTACCAAAATAAATATTCTCTTTAAACTGCAACAGAATTTCTAGGCCAATATCAAATATATTTATCCATAATAATATTGGTCCACCCTTGTTTGTACTCCCTAAGACAATTCACCCATATTTGCATTCAATTTGAATAGAATAAATCTTAAAAACAAAATAGTAACTGTAATCTGCAATATATTTTCTTGACCAATTATTAGAGCTTTAAAAATTTAGCATGAATTCTAAATAAATCACCTGAAACCTAGAAGATGCCTAATACCAAATCACCATGTGAATCTTGTATACTAAATTTGTTATCTCCTCTTTTCAAAAGTATGTTTAGAATTTAAGGTAAATATAATTAAAGAAAAAAAATTGTACTTTACCACTAGATTTCTATTAATTTTGAATGCTAGATGGCTTGTTGAGTCAGATATGGAAAATATAGAATTCAAAAAGCTTCCATTTATTTTCTTATATAATATATTGTTTCAAGAGAAGTTTCCCTATTCTTATACTATTTGTTAGGACTAGATTTTACCAAAATATAAACAAGAGCTAAGTAAATAAAACAAAGCTTATAACATATAAAAACTGGAGCAGCCGCCCGGTATCATAAATATGATTTACGAAACATTAAGTGAGAATCACAAGCCATACACAGTTATATCAGGACGTGATTATGTTTACCTGTGAAAGTCTTAAATCTTTAATAAAGAAGGCACGTTACTATAAATCTGCTCTCTAAGACTATGCCAAACATGCTGAGAATTGAATTCATGCCCCTCGATCTTTTACAAATTAAATCCATAATAGCACAACGATTCCATTTTTTTGAACCCTTATATGCTCCAAGGATAGTTGAACAAAAGCAATAGTCAACATCGATGAAAGAACTAATGTCTCACAAATGGAAACAGCGGAATGTTAAAATCATATCTGCTGTCAAATTGGATATCTGAACTGCTTGCCCCAACGACTGAAGAATGTTGATATAATTTCTATCTGTTATTTCACTTGGAAATGTAGTTTTGGGCAATTCCTTCTGTCCAAATTGTGAAGAGCTACATTCCCATGTGGACATGGTAAAGCATATTTTTAACAGTTGTTTATAAGTTTAAATTCACGGGTGTCAAACATACACAAATAAAACCACATGTAGGAGAAGGAGCTATTTTAAAAGACAAATGTTATATTGATTTCAAAACAGTTATCAAAAACCTTAACAAACAATGAATAATGGAGTTCTAATTTATATTACTGTCTGTGCCAATTACTTAACTTTGGATTCTTTTTTAGTTTGTTTCTAATTTTGAATTTGTGTACAACAGGGTAACTTCCATCATCGGACATAATTGTTTGTACATTTTCACTTATTTTTAAGTAAATATGTCAGTTCTAGAAATGATTTTCAGATATCTATAAATATGTTAGATGAAGAAATCCCCTTTACAAAAGATGCAATTTTGCAAATTTTGAGAATGATTACTATAATCTTTAAAAATTGTCGAGATAGGGGGTTCTTTCAGTGGTTTAGATGTAATTGATATGTGAATTTTAAGTTCCCTAGTTGCATTCCTTTGTTGAAGACTATTTGTGAACATAGCAATTCGGAACTTGTCCTTTTTAAATGAAAATCCCACCTTTTAACTTGGTGTATTTTGCGGCACTTTACACATCTTTCATCAAATGACCCTGAAATACTTTTAGTAGTTCTCCACATTGATCAAATGCTTCATTTATAGGCTTTAAGGCATTGCTTATTTCAGGGAATGGACTAGCTTAGTTCCTCCATAGTGCATCTCACATGCAATTATAGATGCATGAGATTATATTCTATGGTACTATTTTTCGTTCATGGAACATATTTTATTTATGAGTTCAAAATAAAATTTGCCACAATCTAAAATTTACAGCATCCATTTTATTGCATTTGTTTTCTTTATCATGAGCAATGAGCAATGCAAGCAGCACAATTGCAATAAGATTCTACAAAACATATAAACAAACTTATAAAATCCTCACTAGCATCTCAAGTCAATTGATTATTGTAGTTTAGGAGGTAGAGTTTGACTCAAACGACCAGATCCTAGCATGTATATGGTGGATATTTGAGATAATTGCCAATTACTTATGGCTGAAGGCATTGGACTACGACATTATATTCAACCTTAATTTCAAATGCTACTATCATGAAATTCATAGTACTAGAGTACAAATACATTGGAAGGCATTTAGAGTAATTATATTCTTGAGCTTCAAACATGATTTTTGCACCTTTTCACATGAATATACTAATTGCATGACAAGAATGGTCACTAGTTTCTTATCTACTTTCTCCACTACCTCAAAATGCATCATGCTTTTCGACAGAAACTCGATGCTTGCATCACTTGTTAACATTCGAATTGTTTCTGTCCTAATTTTTTAAAAATGTCTTTTTATCACATACCTTTTTCTTTGGCTATTGTACTATTATATTTTTAGCCGATAGGCTATTTATTGTGGGCATAGCCCACCTGAATTATCTCACGCCTGAAAAATTGGCCTGAAAAAATTCCCGTACCGCCGGTCATTCCTTAGTCTAATGCAATGGAAAACAACATGCCGATCATTCCTTGCGTTGCTATTCAAAATCGAGCTTTCTTCGCCGATCATTCCTCGCGTTGCTATTCAAAATCGAGCTTTCTCCGCCACCCAAATTGTAGATTAATACACCGCTCCATTTGCAAGTAGCAGGTTGTTACCAAGTCCAAGGCACAACACGTTACCATTTCCTTTATACCACGTCTAGCATTTCTCCATGACTTTTGCTTTGTTTGATAGATGAGAAACTTCTTGCTAAATTATAGTTCCAGTTATTTTTCGTAAGGATTTGTTTTGTATTGCTTTGTTTCAGAGAGTTTTGGAAGTAATTTTCCAGCCCGTCTAAGGGCATCAGAGCAAATTATTCATGAAGTGATAGATGAAGATGGAGAGGGTCTAGGCAGTTTTGATATTCAGAATGCTCTGTTGAATCCAGAGGTGCTCTTTGCGAGCTTTGTGAGAACATTTGAGAACTAATCGAGGCTAGAGGAGCACACCCGTCGATTTTGTGTCTTCAAGAACAATATATGGATGTCTTTGGAACAAAAGACGCTGGATCCAAGTGTTGTCCATGGCATCACAAAGTTTTCAGGTTTGACAAAGGCCAAGCTCCATTTGTGTGCCGTCATACTAATATTGATTTGGTAGAAGCAAATTTCAAGTTTTTTCTGCTTATATTGTTGTAAAACCAACGGCTACAAGCAAGGCTTATGTGCTTTATAATAATGGTTTTGCCGAAGTACAAGATCGTAGAAAGTAATTTTATGATGCATTTAGGGTGAGATTGAACAGCTAAATTCTTACAAGCTGTGGTGATAGGGAAAATTGTTGGAATAGCCCTATTTTACGCCGTCTCCGTAATACTTGCCCGCTATATCGCAATCAACAAAATAGCCATTGCGATACCGCGGGAGTCTTTGGTAATGTTTTTGTTTTATATCAACCGCCTGCCGTACCTCCAGCCAATGCCCGCTATATCGCAATTAATAAAATATTCATCGCGATATCACGGGAGACTCCGTAGAAGTTTTACTTTATTCTAACCGCCAAGTGTTTACCGCAGTTTACCGGGCCGTCAACTAACCGCTGCCCGCAATATCGCAATCAAGTTTTTAACCATCGCGATACCGCGGGGAACTATGGAGAAAGCCGCCACCGCCAAAGGAAATATCGGGATGCGAAATAATTAATATTTAAGTTTGAATTTTATGTAAAGGACATTGTATTAAATGCATTTTGACGGGGGAAAAGTTAGTTAGGTGAATTTGAAAAATTGTATTCGTTTCCTCTCATCCGTGAAAATTCTTCACGTGACTTTTTACCTTAGCATATATTTTGTAATTGTAATTTATTTTTAACAAGTGAATGAGAAGAAGGTGAATGTGAGCAAACAGAAAATTGAGCAGCGAGCTCTTTGTATTTAGAAAAATAATGTTTTATATTACAATTATTTTTAACGTGTGTAAAAACTTATCCCCTCTGCCTCTGGTCATACGCATTGGTAGCATCGAGGAAAGTTGATATCGAGTTAATTTTATCAAAGCGGACAATAAGGTAAATTTCAAAAATGGCAGCAAGCACAAGCTTGACAAACCCACAAATTCCACGGTTTAATGGGAAGAATTATGAGTACTGGTCAATTACAATGAAAGCACTATTTAGCTCACAGGATATATGGGATTTAGTAGAGAATGGATTTGCAGAGCCAGCAGATGCAGTAGCATACAATGCTTTAACACAAGCAGAGAAAGACTTATTGAAGGACACAAGGAAGAAAGATTCAAAGGCTTTATTTTATCTATTTCAAGCTGTACATGAGAGCATATTTCCAAGGATTTCAGCAGCAACAAAGTCCAAACAAGCATGGGACATACTTCAAACAGCCTATCAAGGCATGGAAAAAGTTAAAACAACAAAGCTACAAATGCTGAGAAGAGATTTTGAAACAATATGTATGAAGGACAATGAATCTGTAGATTCATTCTACACCTAAGTCATTGGGATGGTTAATCAAATTAGGTCTCATGGAGAGAATCTGGAAGATACCAGAATTGTTGAAAAGATTTTAAGGAGTTTGCCTAAAATTTCTACCGGTTGTAGTTGCAATAGAGGAGACAAAGGATCTCTCACAGTTCTCAGTTGATGAGCTGTATGCATCTCTAATTTCTCATGAACAAAGGCTGAAAAGGTCAGCAGATACATCACTGGAGCATGCTTTCAAAACTCAAGCTTCAGTCAGTCAAGGAAGAGGCAGAGGTAGATCAAGAGGAAGAGGAAGAAACTCTTACAGAGGTGAAAGATACAGTTTATCAAGCTCAAATGGAAGAGGCAGCAATCAAGGCTCAAGCCAAAACTCAACACAGAATCAGTCACAAAATCAAAGGTATGAGAAATCTCAAGTCCAATGTCACTATTGTAAAAAATATGGGCATTATATGAATGAGTGTAGAAAGAAGCAGTATGATAATAATAGACAAAATGCAAATTTTTCAAGAGAAGGTCAAAATCAGGATTCAGATAAGAGAACAATGTTTTTAGCTTGTAATGTTGCTCAAGCAAATGAAAAAGATGTATGGTTTTTAGATTCAGGCTGTAGCAATCATATGATAGGGAATCTAGAAATGTTTTCAAGTTTAAATGAGAATGTAAAGTCCGATGTTACATTGGGTAATGACAACAAAGTGTCAGTCA
Source organism: Sequoia sempervirens (assembly GCA_007258455.2). Lineage (NCBI taxonomy): Eukaryota > Viridiplantae > Streptophyta > Pinopsida > Cupressales > Cupressaceae > Sequoia > Sequoia sempervirens. Next base: position 10,550 of record VDFB02084879.1, read on the forward strand.
AGGAAAAGGGAGATGTCAATATTCTAACTAAACAGAGGGAGAAAAAGTATATTTCAGATGTGTATTTTGTGCCTGGTCTGAAACATAACTTAATGAGTGTAGGGCAACTGGTTCAAAAAGGGTATAGAGTAACCTTCAAGAATGGTCTATGCACAATTTTAGACAAATACCCAAGCAATCAGCTTATTGCAAAAGTCAGAATGACAAACAACAGAATGTTTCCCTTAAAGATAAGGCCAGATTTGAATATAAATTATGCTCATGCACAACACTTAATGAATTCACAAGTGGGTAGAGAAGAAACTACAGCAGTAGTGCAGACAATCTTTCAAGCTGAGATAAAAGATGAAAACTGGTTATGGCACCTGAGATTTGGTCATCTCAACTTTGGAGGTTTAAATTTACTTCATAGGAAAGGTATGGTCAAGGGACTACCTTTAATAGAAAAACCAGAAAGGGTATGTGAAGGGTGCATTTTAGGAAAACAACACAGAGAATCATTTCCTGCAGGAAAGTCAACTAGAACAAAAGCCCCTTTGGAAATTATACATTCAGATTTGTGTGGACCAATGCAAACACCTTCAATAGGTGGTAGTTTTTATTTTCTGACATTCATTGATGATTATTCAAGAAAAACATGAGTTTATTTTCTAAAGCAGAAAAATGAAGTGTTTGATCTGTTTCGTCAGTTCAAGAATTTGGTTGAAAAATAGAGTGGTTATTATATTAAAGTGTTGAGAACAGATAGAGGTGGTGAATATATTTCAAGAGAATTCTTTAATTTTTGCAAGGATCATGGAATTCACAAGCAATTCACAACTAGATACACACCTCAGCAAAATGGAGTAGCTGAAAGGAAAAACAGAACAATCATGGAAATGGCTAGAAGCATGTTGAAAGCCAAATATTTGTCAAATGAATATTGGGCAGAAGCAATTTCTTGTGCAGCCTATATAATGAATAGGTGTCCAACAAAAAGTGTCATGAATATGGTACCTGAAGAAGCATGGACAGGAAGAAAACACAGTGTTACTCACATGAGAGTATTTGGATGTGTAGCATATGCACATGTGCCTGATGAATTAAGAAGGAAGCTAGATAACAAAGGAGAAAAATGTATATTTGTTGGATACAGTGAAGAATCCAAAGCTTATAAGCTCTACAATCCAACAACAAAGAAAGTTATAATTAGCAGAGATGTACAATTTGTAGAAGATGAAGCATGGGATGGAAGTATAGAGAAGACAGTCAATATTTCAGCTAGTATACCTCAAGAGGAGAATGAAGTTCCAGCAACAACAAATGTTCCAGCTATTGTGACTCCTCCCACTCCCATTCAAGCTCAACAAAGTAGTCCACAAGTGACACCGGCATCGACTATAAGAACAACCTCAATCATTCAAGGAAGCAGTCCAATAAGAGGACAACAAACACCATCTACAGCAGGACCATCGGGTCCACATTCCACAAGTTCAAGTGATATGTCAAATCCTACATTGGCAAGTCTGAGAAGATAAAAAATCAGAAACATAAGAGATATATATGAGCAAAATGAAGGTGAGAATAATT
>VDFB02084881.1:0-21919 GCA_007258455.2 Sequoia sempervirens
TGTCTCTATAGAGACAATATGTAAAAATTGTTTCTTTAGAGACAATATGTAAAAATGTATTAAAAAAATAAACAATTCAATGTTTTCAAATTCTCGTCGTCCTCCTATTTGTTGGAGTTTTTATTTTTTATTTTTCAAATGCGATGGAAAATTATAATAGAAATTATCAATGATTTTGAAGTTGGAACAATGAACAGTTGTCGAATACACAAAGCATAATGTTCATAAAAAACAAAGAAAATAATGCATCCTAATCCAAATTCATAAAGTAAATGCCAATAAGTATTTTTTTATTTATAGTTTATAAACTTGTTCATACAATCATGAGCAACACGTATGTCATAACATGACATACACAAACGATTCATTTCTAGGAAAGACAACACAAACGATTCATTTCTAGGAAAGAGAAAATTTAATATTTTCCTAAAAGCCATTGGAATATACCCAACTACCAGCATAACTCTTTCGAGCATGGCAAGGTAGCTTGACAAAGAGTTGACTCAATTGTCTGGACTGGACAATTTTGCTTCAGAACGGGAACTTTCTTCTTGCATGCTTATGTATGGTCCTCTCAAAGGCTGATAACTTTTCATTGTAACAATCCACTAAATCATGTACTTTGTTATTGATGAACGACAAGATTTCCAAATTGTCTTTGAGCATAACACAGCCTTTCAAGATTTTGATATGATTTTGGAGAGAGTTGAATTCTTCCTTTAAGATAATCAATACGGTGAAAGAAAAATTTTCCTGCAAGCAAACAATATTAGATTTAACAAGTAAATCCATTTGCATTATTCATTTAAAGAACCACAAATCCACAAGTCTCTACACATTAACTGAAAATAATAAATCTGCAAATCAAACCCCAAAAAAATATCCAATTATAAGCAACCACTACACTAGTCATTTGATAGCCCAAAAGTGAAAATATGTGATCCCAAAAAACTTTCACAAATATTTTCTTTCATATAACTTACTGCTCAAGCTGGGCTGCAAACTGTGCAATTTTAAGTTGGCACTGGTTAGCCGTACTAGTAACTTCTTCACCTTGATAGAGCCCTGCAACTTGCTCAAACTATTCCAAAGCCAGTTCCAAAGTTTCTTCAGCTTCATATATTTCACCTAATTCCTGTAGAAAACAATATTTTGAAGTACATTGGAAATCTAAATTATGGAAATTGACTTCTGAATTTCCAAATCAAAATCTGGTTGATTTACTCATAACCTGATCATCATAAAGATATTCACAAAATAACCATACAGCTTCTGCAATGAATGCCTTGTACATTACATCCAACCAAGAAATTTGTAGTCTTAACAACATATCAAAACATATTATCATGAGAATAAGAATCCTCACACTAGTTTAAAGTCAAACTTTGACAACCTCAAAAGATTAGGTCATCCCACACCCAATTCAAACATTGAATTACCTTGCAGTGTTTTCCAACCATCGACAATCTTCTTATCTCCAAGAAGAGATTAATAACCAAACCTAAGCACCTAACAGCCTCTACACAACATTAATTAGTAAATCAAGACCACTTCCTATCCAACAATAATAAATGACACCCAGCCTTCTCCCATTCTAATATAACATGAAGAGAAATTACCACACAAGAGAGAAATTTAGACTAATATCATGAAAAAATAACACAAAGGAGATGAAGACATTGGATTGTAGACTAAAGGAAAATATGAAATATAATTCTTCCCTCTACAATCCATTCAGCCTAATATGAGAGATTATACACAACATGATGTTTTTAATGGAAATGAACAGTAGTTTTCTCAATTAATGAATTTGACAATCAAGAACCTTCAATTAGAAGTAAAATAACACCAGTTTCTCACATAAAAGCTTCACGATGATGAGTCAAAACTCTGATGTTATATTAGAGTCTAGGAGCTTGGTCTATTATGGATAGAAGTTACATATTACATTTTTATTTGCAGTCAAGGAAAGAAAGCTCAAAAAAATGCAAATAAATAAGTCTCCTCACCACTTCAAAATTCGGACATCTCAGCATCATTCTAAGGAAGATAAGGTGCCGGCTAAACCTTCACCATCCATACATTTTGCTGCCTTTGTTTAATCGACCTTGTTGCCCACAAATCCAAATCCAGTAATTCAAGCTCAAGATTTATGATAGAAGTCATACCTGTGATTTTAAGATAAAAGTTATGAGAGAAAATAAACCACAATTTAACTATAAAAATGATGTTTACTGAAATAATACCAAAATGTAGTATTTATAAATCATACCTTAAATTTATAAAAGAAGTCTAATTCCAACTTACAACATGTTTACAGATACGCAAGAAAATACCAATAACTTGTCCTATTTAATGCACTCTCACTTGCACAATGACAAATCTTTTGGATCAAAACTTGCTCAGTCTGATCTGATTTGATCAGCACATATTTCATTTATCTTCTTTTTCCTTTGCTTTCCAGCAATGGCGTTGCTTGTGTAGAAGACTGTGGTGGAGACTTCAACTATTGGTGTCAAGTTTTAGTCTATGAAATGCAAGAGGTGCCTCAAAAACCTACACCAACTTTTCCAGTGTGTAGCTATCTACAGCCTTTCTACGTGCATTCTTACCTCAGAGCCCTGACTATAACAATAGTTAGAGCAACCTTTGGTTTGACCCCACCATAGAAATTTCATACTGACTCCCTACTGTTGAATTTGTATCATACAATTGAATGACTTTGATATCTTATTAGAGCAATAGACTTACAGCAGAATCAAAGCCACAAACAAGCATACAACTTCATTGTAATTGTCTCTATCAAATAGGCTATAATTTTAGTGCATCCACAAATTAACATGATTTTGAGAATGCTAAAGAACAGTCCAAACAAAATCCACTTTTAACATGCTATCTACACCATTTCAATATATTCTAACTAGTGGTGGTATAGAAATAAAAATGCAGTTCTATGTTCCCAAACTAGAAACTTGGAAAGAAAAAACACATATCAGATGTATCATATTGTACACTTGACAAATAGTACTAAGGCATTACTGTGACTTTCCATTATAGAAAATATAAATTCACAATTTAAACAGAAATGGAAACTAATACCAATCACATTTCTGAGGCAAGGACTTCAAGTGTAAAATCTTTATGGCAATAAGCAGAAGAGCCTATATTCTAACATACAGGTTGAAATAGGAGCAGGTATGCCTGATTTCTTTTGCAAATATAGCAAAGTTAAACCAAGCAGCAGCCTCATGTTTTGATGCAGAATTTTCAATTAAAAAGACCCACTTCAGATGTACAATAAAAAATAAATGCATTATAGAGAAAAACTCATACCTGTTCTGCTTCTTTCGACATATGTTGACAAAGAGATGTCTGAATGGCCTCTGTGCAGCAGACAAGCTCTCGGCGTAATTTCAGAGAACCATTGTGGTTGTCTCTCAATGCTGAATTTAAGAGTTCAAATACCTGATCAAGCAAATCACTTTCCCCTTTATGCTCCAAAGAATATGTCCTTGCAACATTCTTTACACGTGAATCAAGTGCTGGAAAGATTACCTGTGTCAAACACAACAAACAGAAGCCAACAAAACTGTCAATGAAGAGAAAAGAAAGATATTTACTCGCATCTCATACGGATGCAGTTGTGTTATAATTCAGTGTTAAGTATAGACATATTATCTCTAAGATATTTTCATTATGCATATTGAAAGAAGATATTTACTGAGATAAAACTCATAAAGTAGAAAATTATGGCCACATCCAATGTACAATGATATAAAATTTACAGCATTTGCTTTAGTTTCATATAATTCACTACTCAGAAATAAAAAGCATATATCTATAACATGGAATCAACTGTGTCAAAGCAAAATTTTACTAGATTTCAACTGCTAAATAATAAACTTAAAAGCTTACAAGGAAATAAAAAATAAAAAACCACATAAAAAATGTCATTTTTAGCATCTCTGCTAAAATAATAATATATTAAGTTAAATAATAAAAAACTACTGTTTGATTTGATGGCATGAATATTTGGAACTTCTTATCTAACCAGAAAAAGAAAATGATTCCCTTTCAGGGAACTAAATGTGCAAAGGCCATGTGTTCCCTTGTGTATTATTGTATTGATAATGAGAATGGACAAAGCCAAGGAAGCAGGTTCTCAAACGCATGTGCACAATAAGATTTATCATTTGGTGTCCCTCTCATTTTGCGCATAAGACTACACATACCCAGAAACCCCAAGCAGCAAGGAACTCAACGACCTGCCCCAATTCACAATTTCTGCAGGCAAACAACATTTTCCCTTTTTTTTTTGGGATTTCTTTTAATCAAACTATGTCAGTAACAACCCCCTCCAAAACTCAGCCATTTAAGGGGCTATTTTGGCTTCAAATTTTCATGTGTCAGACAAGTTTTTTCTGGCTCTGGTTATCTCTACTATTTTTTAGTCAAATACACAATGGCTGTTGTACAAAATGACAACGATGCAATAGTGACACCAATTTATATGCAAACCAGATTAATGTGGGCACATGCAAAGAATCTGGGATTTGACAAGCCACTGGATGAGGTAATCAACTACAAGATTTTAATAAATGATGGGTTTCTTCCCATAAAGGCTGTGATCATTCAGGTATACAGTGCTCGTCCAAGGGTCAAATTGCTGAAAAGATAAATTTCATCAGTTCAAAACCTCCAATGATAAAACAATTCCAAGAAATACAGTGCTCATCCAAGGGTTATATCGCTGAATATATAAGTTTTTCATCAGTTCAAAACTTTCAATGATAAGGCAATGCCAATAAAAATAGTATTGACATTAGATCTATGTCATAATATAGAGTTATATATGTAATTAGCTTAACCAAATTGGATAGGCTAGTAGATTGTAGATTGTATTTTTAACTTCATTGTTCTAACTCAAGCTTGCACAGATCCTCTCAATATGGACATTTCAGTGATTGACCTTGATTATGTGTTGATATTTAAACTGTGGGTGTAAGTCAGTTCTATAACAATCCAGATAGTTAACTGCATACACTAAATTTATACTTTAATTAGTTTAATATACACCACTCATGTACTGGAGTCATCTTTTATGATGTTTGAACCCTTAAGAAAGTGTAGGATAGACTCCTATGTAAATTAAAATAAGTCTCACTGCACCTAATTGAGATTGTCCATAATTTATTTTTCAAGATATGACAGCACAGCTGAAGTGAAGAGCTAGGAGCTAATTATAAAAGTCAAAAACTCCTTTGCCTTCTGAAACATTCGATTTTCACTGCAAAGCATTTAACAGATCCTTCCATTGATAGCTGAGCAAAGATGTGCTCAAAACAAACAATAGGAGAAAATTATGGAAAAGGTCATTCGGGGCAAATGTGTGATAACACTCCTGTTCTAATTAACACTATTGTTAGCATTCCCTGTGGCAGTAGAACATACAAAATAGAGAAATTTTGATTCAGGGAAACTTTCACACAAAACCTAAACAACATTGTAACTTGTTGATCTTTAGCCACTCATACTATATCATATTACAATCAAGAAATGAGACCATGTCCATGCTTTTTTTTCAAGAGATCTTGATAAAAGTTAATGTGAAGCGCCAAGAACTAGTCATAAACATGCAACTTTTATTGCCTTTTGTAAATTGAACTCCAATGCAAAGAACATAATAGATCTTGGCTATTAGTCACTAGGCAGTAATATGTTAAATAAACAAAGTGCACAAAACTATTGAGGAAGAACTTTTTTTAAAACATGTTAACCATTATTATAGATTACACTACTTTGCACAAAGACTCCACGACAGGGACAGCAGGAAGGAGGAAATGTTTTCCAGATAAATATGGAACAACAGGGAAAACTCTATAAAGCAATTGAGAACATCAACTTTAAAAAATAAGTATTTTCAATTAAGAAAATGATGACAATAATATATAATATTTAAGATCTATCCCCCATTATTAGGCATCATTTATTAATCTTAAATGGAAACTACATTATACAGTGCAAAGAAGAGAGGGAGAATACTTTTAGGATATTTTACTTCATCCACAGCAAATTAAACTGAGAAATAATAGAAAATTGGCTTTCTTCTATGAGAAAATCATCCTATTCTACAGCAAATTATTGCAGCCATATGGCAAACTTTTTCACCTATAAAAATAGTAATTAACACTTTACCTAGTAAGGCAATCTGCTCATTAATCACATAAATTTATTGTAGTAATTTGCTGCAAAAATCTCAGCTATCTACAATAAGTAACATATTCAGATATTCGCAATTACAGAGTGTTTCCATCCATTTACATTACAATTTCAACCTATTTGCACCAACAAGTGCTTCCTGCAATAATTTAAATCTGCATTTTCCCTAAAAATGTTATGACAGAAAACAAAATTATTTTCATAATATGACCATAGAAATGCACCAAAAGAAGGAAAACAGCCAAGTGACTAGTTCATGATTTGATCAAGTGACAGGCTTGACATGACCCTGCAAATTCCATTTACATTCAATGCAGCCAGAACCCAAAGATTCTCAAAGAGTCAAAAATCAATTTGTTTGGTGGCAATTGCATAATAGTAGAAGATTTTTCCATTTTTTAGTATATGTCCATTCCTTTGCAATGTCAATATATTTAACTTAAATATAGCCATCAGATGCTAGATGGAGTGGTTGAAGCAGCCGATTACCCATGCAGACCAAACATGCTCAAAGCATTCTAGAACAAACTACAAAAGTGAAGGTATGAGCACTTGGTAGTTTGCCTTGATAATAAGGAATTGATTATTATGTTTTAACTTGTAGAATGACTAAGTTTGACGAAAGGGAGTCTACCTGTATAAGAGCTAAACATGGGAGGCAAAGATAGATGAGCTGGAACAACATCTATCAGGACTGAGACAATGATCTAGATTTTCATTTATGGGACAGGTTTCTTAAAAGACTTGCTGTACCTGTTGTCAAGACATATAGTGAAATGTTTAAGTGCTTATTTCAATTTGGTAGTTGTGGAGTTGTTATAACTTTAGCACATGATTATTATGTTGAGTAAAATATTTCTTAAGGTGTTAGAATATGCAATAAACTATAAAGTAATAAATATTTTAATGGCATTCAATGATACCATGAACAAGTTGTAAGATAAAGACAAATTGGACCCCATTAAGCCCAAATTTTAAAGGGTTATTTTGCATCATATACTAAAAATCTGGGGCACTTTTGAGTCAGTCATTGTCCATCCTAATCAGCTATCCTCTATCATGTTATGACTTCCACAAATGAATGATGTCACTAGCAACACGTTATGGAGTTCAAAGCAGTTTTTCTAGTCATGGAATTTAATAGAGTGATCATTCTCGAGGGAGACCATTGCAAGAGAACATGCATTGTCTGTTTGAAGTAGAAGAACTTTTGTCCGGACCAAAATTTTTAATGAGGTTTTACCATAAGACAAAGACATTTCCATCACCAGTGAATATGTGTAAGTAGGATTACCAAAGGTGATGAAAGACAGTTGGAGGATTTGATTCTATGGAGATAATTTACCCGCAAATGACAAGAGACACCCACTCTTGCACCATAGAAGGCATCCTTAATGACAAGGAGAGTCATATTCTATCATGAACAAGCTCCAAGTTAGAAGTGTAGATGTTTTTATTGGCATGCCAGAGAATCTTTATTTTAAACTGCACTGCTAAGTTCAATGTCATCTAGGTGCCAATCCTATCCAAGAAAATATCTAGCATATAATCTAGGAGGTTGCAATGTTCAAAAGAACTAATTATTAAATAAGAGGATTTTCGATTCATTAATTAATATGATGAGAACTTTCCATTTCAAACTGGGAGTCAAATCAAGTTTGGAATTGAAAATGAAGTTTTTTATTAAAGAACACAAAATGTTTCAAATTTGTGATTTGATGGCAAAAGTGGAGTGTAAATAGCGTGTAGGTTGCATTTTGTTTGTTCTTTGCTTTCATTAAAAAGAAATACATAAACTCACTCTTTATAGGCACATCTTCTACTGAAGTGAAGTTGATATTGAAATTTTTATCAGCAAGATGCCCTCACTGCCTCTGCCTTAAGATCTTTTTTTAATTTTTACTCTTATCTTTCAATAACCTTTGCTATTTGTTTGGGGTGGGCCATGTGTCCATAACTGATCTTATGCAAAAAATAGATTATTGAAATACAAAGGCTATCAAAGGATTGATTGCCATCTTAAGCCAATCCAACATAATATTCATATTGAAGATCATTGAAACGTGATCAATATTCACATGCAGGTTGAAGAGAATACATGTTTCTACCGTATGAAAATATAAATGTATATTAAAAAATAATTCTCATGTCATAAGACTTGCAGCAGAGTGGCGAATGGATTATAGAGATTTCATCAAAACAGTGTTACACAACTTGTACTCAACACAGTAACAGCAAGCTGATTTTTGACTCAGACTTGGACTCAATACTCAAACTTGGCCAAGACTTTGGCAAAGACTCAGCGAATTGAGAAAACCATGAAAGATAAAGCTTTTTAAGGATTTAGAGCTTTTATCATGCACTTTTCAATAGATAAAGTATAAAGACACAATAATTAATCAAATAGAAGCTGTTTTGATCACATACACAAGTATAAATCAAAAACATGACGATAAAAGTGGATTTCAACTTAAGGAAACAACATTTTTAAATATATAACTATTGCCATGTGTTTTAGGTCTACAAAACTCATGGATTATGATGTCCTCGGCATCAGAAACAAAAATCACAATATGGAATCATGAACTATGGTCAAAAGGAGCATGCAAACATCAAACAATGTTGGGTACAAGCTCCATGTGAATATGTGGCATCTAAACCCAAGGTCAGCCAACAGTTTGAAATTTACCAAGTCACAACAAGCCCCACAAAACTGAAAATATCTAAAGACTTGCTCCATTGTTCATTCTAAGTTGTCAACGGAATTGACTCAGTATTCTCTGCTTTCATGTTTTGGCATTATAGTTAGCCAATAGGCTCTTATGTGGGAATTCAGTCCCTTAAAAGCGTGTCATGCCATTTTCTTTTAATTTGTCAGATATTTTTTTAAAATCACCAGAATTGTGTGTGATAAGCATTGCATTTGATTTTCACAGATCGTTTATTTCTTGTAACTTTATTTCATCTACCATTGTCCCTGCATTGGATGGAAGATTGAAAAACTCTAGTTGCTTTGAATTTATACCACCCATAAATCATATGCAGAAACCATTGAGAATACATCCCTCAATCCAAATGCTATGGGGTAAAGATGGCCTCTCATGCAAACTGCAAGCCAAAACAGCAACAACACATGGTTCTAGAGAAGGTTTAGTATCACCACAGGCTTTGAATGGGCACATTCAGTTTGTCATTCCTCCAATTGTTGTCTGGCCATTATGCACACCATATTTGATGGCTCTCTTAGTATTCTCCTGCTGCTCTGCCTCCATATGAACCACACCACCTACTATAAAGTTGCCATTCTCATAATATTATTGTTATTATCATGTCTCAGACTTTGATGCTGTTTTGACCATGACTTTGTGGGATTTATTATATGAATTATGATACGTGTTAGAGCAATATGATATAATACAATGCTTTGGTGTATGGAAATGTAGGAAAATATTTGTTTTTAGAATTATGAGTGCATTTTATTTTTAAAATATACAAGATAGAGCAAAATAGGAGTGTTGATTTAATTATTGCTTAAATTTATACTTCTATATTGGTTACTAATACACTTTCGTTGTTGCACGCCTGAGTGCATTTGAGTTGCAGGTGGTCGAAGACCAAGAGTGTGATTGAGGAAAAGAAGGCTAGCTTCCCGATAGGGTAAAAGAGGAGAAACTCTCGATCACACACACACCACTTAAAAATCATGTAGTTGCATTTAGGCCATGTCTGTTTTTAATGTGATTGTTTAAATTGATTACATGGTTTGAATAAGTGATTGATATAAACAAAAAAAGAAATATATATATATAATATAATAACATAGCAAAATTAAAATATAGTTTAATTATCCATAAAAGTTGTGAAAAGAGTATGGTTTATTTTATTTAGTTTATCCCATTTATTTTGTGCAATAAAAAGGAAAATCTGATTTAAAAAAAAAAGGAAATTAAAAATAAAGTGAAAATATTATATTCACATATATTATGGAAGAAATAATTGGTTTGCATATTAAAAAGGTAGAGATATCTTTGTTTGCATATGTTTTAAACCTTAGTCCAAAATTGGGAGAAATGAACAGCCCAGAAAACTTTGGGCTCTGGGGAAATTTTCCTTAAAACCAACAATGTTGTTGGCATGTGGCAATCTCTGGAATTTGCATGTAAAATTTATCTGTCATTTGGAAATACTCTGCATGATCCTTGGAAGGAGGAATAAAGCTTTAAGGGAGAAAAGAGAACATTCATTCAGACATAACCAGAGCTCTGGAAGAGGGCGACAGGAAGGTAATACTGGGCATCTGCACTGGAGAAAATTGCCAGGTTATTTTCCATACTTTGCTTTCAATCAGTTTAAAATTGCAGTAAGAAATTGAAGAAATGAAATGCATCATTCTATGAAATGATTACAGATATCTGAGAAATCTTTTCCAATTTTATTTTTGAATCTGGGTAATAGCTTACTTCTCATTGTTGCATTATAGAAAGAATACCCAATCTTTTCTTCCAGATTAGGGTTACATTCTGTTGCAAAAGCTGCAAATTATTAAACTGCTCTCAATTATATTTGGAAACATACATAAACATATATATATATATATATATATGCACAGGAATCTGTATTCCCGTGCATATATACATATACATATATAAATGCATATGATTTTGCAAGAACAACTTTCACCAGAAATTAATTCGAAATTCCTTTGAGATAAATTTAAATGCAGTATAACACTGGGCAAAACATTTCTTTTTTTGTTGTGAAATTGTTTAACTGTAGGGAGAAGGGGGGATTTTTCCCCAGCCCTTCCCATAGGAAGGGCACGACTTTGTGGGGAGGCTCGCGCCCTCCACAGGCCGCGACCTATGGAAGGGGCACGAGCCCCCTCATAGCCCGCGCCCTCCCCATGGGAGAGGCAAGGGCTTCCTGCACCCTTAGGGTGCTCAACACCAGTATGAAACTCTGTATAATACTTTTTGCACAGCCTGAAAACGTGAGAACAGTTATAAAAACTAGTATTTCTTTCTTCAAAACATACATATATGTATTTACATTCAGCTGTATATTGTATTTATATATATTCATCCATATATATACATAAATGAAAGTTTGAACAGGGAAACCATCTTCAGAATATGATATGATTTCTGTCAAAAATACACAAACATCTCAGTAATTGGAAGCTAGAAATATGAGCAAAGCAAGAACTTCTGAGAAAACATGTAAACTAAAATTCCTCTTGATCACATTGTCATATACTCACATACAGTTGTACATTCCTGAATAATAGTATACATTATAAACTTGAATGCAAGTTTTTCTTTCAAACCTCTGTTATTCCGAATGAGATGCCTTGTTTTTGTATATTACTAATAACCAGAAACTTGTAGTAAATTGAGAATTACTCTTTCAATTAGCTTGAAATTGATACATAAATCTGTGAACATTATTCCATACAAAAGAGTTAATCAATTACTCTACTTGTGTCTGTACACTAATAGAATCATGACATACATACATTTCTTTTTACATTTTCAAAGGAGTAGCTTGGATTAAAAACAGAATCAGAAAAGAATTACTTACAAAAGAGTAAATGCAATCTTACTACTGAACTTGCAACCTTTCTTTTCATTTGTCCAATGTAATTCAAAAGATGTTATGAAATTCTCATTTGAAATTCTTTTAGAATCAATTGAATGCATGAAACATGTATGGAAAATGTACAACTTTCTACTTTTGTACTTTATTATACTTTACTTGTGGTAACTTCCGGGACAGGATGCCGAAGGTGGATACACAGAGATGGTAGCTTTACCTTTTCTAAACTACCATTTGCTTATTTTAATTTATGCTTGGCCAAGCACTTGTACCATTGAAATAGATGGATTTGTTTAAAAGCCTAGAAATGTATATGTATTTGAGTCTCTGCCACCTCCTGTTGCAAGAAATATGTTTTCTCATGTTAGAAATGCATATAGGCACCGGGCATGCATCGAGAGTTCCCTCCTGTTTTATTGTGTCAGGTTGCTAGGCTCCTTTATGTAGGGCCGGGGATTCCTTCGAGTTAGGAAGGAACCCGGGGAAGTCATGTACTTCGTGGTTGGGCGGAAAAGGCGCCTGAATCACACTCTTGGCCCCAGCTCGCAAGAAGACCAATAGTGTCATGACGGTTAGAGGTTCAGAGTTTTATTTGCTATTGATGAACTTGTGTAACATTCTGGAAATGGCTTGTATAGTGCCATTGTATGTATATTTATATTTGACATTCATTGTTGAAACTTTGAAATAGAAGTATGGCATGAAAGAATCTAATGTAACATTGATATGTAGAATTAAAGTTTTATGACGTAGCATTGAAAAGGATGTTTCATTGGAATTATTGATCTCTTCCGAGTATAGATGAATAAGTATATATGAAAATTCATTAATGTACTTTTGCCATGTGCATAATCTTGATAAATTACAATGTTGTTATTTGTATACATGAAATGCAATTTAAATTCTCTTTTATTGAGCTCATTTTGGAAGTTTTTATGAATGATATTAATTACTTGAAAACCCTTTTGAAAACGGAATTGAGCAATTGAAAATGCTCTTAATTTTCTGAGCACTACATCTTGGTATCAGAGCAGCAAGGTTCAACTCTAGGACCTATGCCTAACTACGTATGACGTTGTGTCTTAATCAGGGTGACCTAAAATGGAAAATAGAGTGTACCAGCGAATTGGCGGATCTCGTGGAGGTCCCAATGATAAACTGGATCAAATTTTGGCCTTGCTGCAAAGTCAGGGGGCTAGAATTGAAGAACTAGAACAAGGGAGGCGAGATGGCCATCAAGGATTAAATACAAATAAAACCGATGGAGAAACAAATGCTGAACCACCTGGAAACGAAGGAAATCTAAATAGGGTGGCTGAGGAGTTAGGAAAAGACCTAAAGAAGGTTGCTCCTCCGAAGTTTGATGGGAAAACCCTTGGAGATGGGGTAGAAGCTTGGGTTATAGAAATGGAAAGGTATTTTTCCCTACGAAATTTATCAGATGAAACAAAGGCTGAATGGGGTTCATATCAACTCACCGGTGAGGCTGCTACTTGGTGGGAAAATGAAAGGGCGGATAAGCAGTTTATGCATGGGAAGGTAACTTGGGATAAGTTCCTACAACTATTTAGGAAGAGGTGGTTAGCACAATCTCACTTTGATAAGAAAATGACAGAATTCCAGGTGCTCATACAGGGTGGCATGACAGTGACTCAGTATTGGGAGAAGTTCTCTCACTTGCTCAAGTACGCACCCCAATACCAGCATGATGAGAGGTTTCGAGTGCGAAAATTTATTTTGGGGCTTAGACCTCAAATAGGAAATGAAATAGATCTGCATAATCCAGCCACCATGGATGAAGTTTTTGATTTAGCAATTAAACAGGAGCACAAGCTGCAGTAAGCTGCTAACTATAAGAAGAGCAGGGAAGCCAAGTATGGCAATAAGAAGTTCCAAGGGAATCGTCAAGGTAATAGCAATCAGGGTGGTCAAAGCAAACAGGACAATCAAGGGAGTGAAAATAGGCAAATCAGAAATCTGAAGAGGGATGGTAGTCCTCAGGACCGCAACGATGGAAACAGGTACAATAACAACAAGAGGGGCAACTTCAATAAAAGGAATGATAATAACAGGAGAGATTTTTCTGACAAACCCAAAGCACCTCGTGGAGGTTGTTATACCTGTGGTGGCGAGCATTACGCCAGTGTGTGCCCTCAGAGAAATAACAAACAGAATAACAGGAATCAACATCATATTCATGCAGCGGTTGACAATCGCCAAGCAGATTATCAAGCAACTCCCATCCAGTTATCGGGTAAATTATTTGGATGCCCTGTTTCTGTTTTGATTGATACTGGTGCTACTGATAGTTTTATAGATCCTCATGTTTTGACTAAATTATCAGTTAGACCAAGTTTTATGGCGAATTCTTGGAAAGTTCAGTATGGAAACCGGGTAGAGAGGAAGGTAGAGCAATGCATGTATTTCAGTAAACTTGAACTCCCTAACCTTCAAACGCAAGTGAACTTGTATGTTGCACCGTTGGGGTCTTACGATGTGATATTAGGGATAAATTGGCTCTCTGAACATAAGGCTCTTGTGGATTGTGAAGAGAAGTCAATTAAGTGTCTTGATGATCGAGGAAACCATGTGGAGCTTTGTGGCATTAAAAAGCCTTTAGAGCTTAGGCAAGTCTCCGCCATGCAGTTGAAAAAGGCAAGTCGGAAGGGATGCACTATCTTTGCAATAAAGGTCAAGGACCTTGATGAGAAAGAATCCTCAATTAATGATCATCCCATTCTGAAAGAATTTGAGGATGTTTTTCCTACTGAGCTGACTGAGCTTCCGCCTAGGCGTGTGTTTGATTTTTCTATTGATCTGATTCCAGGAGCAGAACCTCAGTCTAAGGCTCCTTACAGGATGAATACAACAGAATTATTTGAGCTTAAGGTCCAACTAGAAGAATTATTGAAGCAGGGTCTTATTAGGCCAAGCGTGTCACCTTGGGGAGCACCAGTCATCTTCGTGAAAAAGAAGGATGGTACCTTGAGGTTGTGCATTGACTATAGAATGCTTAACAAGGTCACTATCAAGAATAAATACATGCTCCCACGCATCGATGACTTGTTTGATCAGCTAAAAGATGCCAAGGTATTCTCAAAAATTGATTTAAGATCAGGATACCACTAGTTGAGATTGAAGGAAGAAGACATTCACAAAACTACTTTCAGAACAAGGTATGGGCACTACGAGTTTACAGTGCTACCTTTTGGGCTAAGTAATGCTCCTGCAGCTTTCATGAACTTGATGAATAGTGTCTTCCGAGATTGTTTGGATAACTTTGTCCTAATCTTTCTTGACGATATCTTGATCTATTCTAAGTCAGAGGAAGAACATGAGAAGCATTTGAGAATTGTGTTGCAGCGTCTGAGGGAACATAAGCTGTATGGAAAGATGTCTAAATGTACTTTCTTCCAATCTGAAGTGCATTATTTAGGACATGTGATTTCAGCGGAAGGGGTAAGAGTGGACCCAGAAAAGATTAAGGCAATTATGGATTGGCCAGCACCGCAGAATGTCTCTGAAGTTCGAAGTTTCATGGGACTTGCAGGATATTATAGGAGGTTTGTTCAGGGGTTCTCGACAATTGCAGCACCCATCACTGCACTACAGAAGAAGGAAAAGAAGTTTGAATGGAGTGATAAGTGTGAGAGAGCTTTTCAGCTGCTTAAGGAGAAACTCACTACCGCACCCATCCTGGTTGTGCCAGATCCGAATGGCCATTTTATAGTTATTACTGATGCATCAGGGGAAGGGGTAGGAGCAGTTCTTATGCAAGAAGGGCAAGTGGTAGCATATGAATCAAGGAAGTTAAAACAACATGAATTAAACTATGCACCACATGACTTAGAATTGGCAGCCATAGTCCATGCCTTACAGATGTGGAGACATTACCTCTTGGGAAAGCCTTTTGAACTAAAGACAGACCATGCAGGATTGAGATATATCTTCACTCAACCCAATCTTAATGCCCGACAAAGGCGATGGCTGGAATTCCTGAGTGAATATGACTTTGGGATTGAATATATCAAGGGTAAGGAAAACAGGGTGGCTGATGCCTTGAGTAGAAGGAGGCACCTTGCAGCCATGGTTACCGTTAAATCAGATTTTAGGCAGCAAGTAGTGCAATCCTCCCTTGGGGATGAACATTATGAAAAGGTGAAACAAGCCCTAGGAGTGAATTCCTCAGATCGTCGATATGAGGGATATATATTAGAATCGGATGGACTCTTGAGATACCAGGGGCGGATAAACATTCCTAGTTCTGCAAACTTGAGAGAGTTGGTGCTAGAGGAATTCCACAACGCTCCATACTCAGGACATCCCGGTATTACAAAAATGATGGAAGGACTTAGACCACTGTACTTCTGGCCAGGACTTAAAAGGGATATTATGTCCCATGTAGCCTGATGCTTGGAATGCCAGCAAGTCAAGGCTGAGCATGTAAATCCGGCAGGACTCTTATATCCTCACAGGGTACCAGAGTATAAATGGCAGGTTATCACTATGGATTTTATACAGGGGTTACCAATGTCTAGGAACCGACATGATACCATCTTGGTTGTGGTGGATAAATTGACAAAGGTTGCTCATTTCATTCCTGGAAATCTCAAGGATGGTTCAATGGTTTTAGCAAGAAAATTTGTTTAGGAAATCTTCCGATTGCATGGAGTGCCAGAAACGATCATCTCAGATCGAGACACTCGGATGACTTCCAGATTTTGGATCACATTGAATTCTTCCTTAGGAACTAAGTTGAATTTCAATTCCGCATATCATCCTCAGACCGATGGTCAGACGGAGAGGGCGAATCAGGTAGTAGAAGATCTTCTCCGCATGTACTGTATGGAACAACAATATAAGTGGGAGGAGTATTTGCCTTTGGTGGAGTTTGCTTATAACAACTCCTACCATGCTTCTTTGGGCATGGCACCTTTTGAAGCCCTTTATGGACGTAAATGTCGGACACCCATTAGTTGGGACAGAGTAGAAGACAGGGTTGTGATTGGCCCTGAAATGCTCAGAGAAATGGAAGACCAAATGAAAATCATTAAGGAAAAATTGAAACAAGCTGCAGATAGACAAAAAAGTCTAGCAGACAAGAACCAGAGCTTTAGGCAGTTCTCTGCAGGGGATAAGGTCTTTTTGAGGGTTCGGCCGCATAAGAGTTCAATCTCTTTCGGCAAGAACTCTAAGTTGGCCCCTAGGTTTGTTGGCCCTTTTGATGTTTTGGAGGTGGTGAATCCAGTTGCTTATAGGCTTGCTCTGCCACCAGCTCTATCCCAGATACATAATGTATTTCATGTCTTAGTACTTAAGCCTTACCATCCAGATATTGATCATATCCTTGATTGGCGTGCATTGCAGGTTCAGGACCCAGGGGTGATACAGGTGGAGCCCATCAGGATCCTGGAAGAGCGCAACGTTAAGTTGCGTAATAGGGACATTATGCAATATAGGGTCCAGTGGGACCAGTATTCGGTGGATAATGCCACCTGGGAGAATGCTGAGGATATAGATAGAATCTTTCCTCATTTGAGACCTTAGCATACTTTTATTTTCTTTTATAGAGACTTACGAAATACTAGTATCTCAATTTTGTTATGTAACTTGCTTTTAGACATCGAGACGATGTCTCTTCCCAAGTGGGGAAGGATGTCACGTCTCAGACTTTGATGTTGTTTTGATCGTGACTTTGTGGGATTTATTATATGAATTATGATACGTGTTAGAGCAATATGATATAATACAATGTTTTGGTGTATGGAAATGTAGGAAAATATTTGTTTTTAGAATTATGAGTGCATTTTATTTTTAAAAATATACAAGATAGAACAAAATAGGAGTGTTGATTTAATTATTGCTTAAATTTATACTTCTATATTGGTTACTAATACACTTTCGTTGTTGCACGCCTGAGTGCATTTGAGTTGCAGGTGGTCGAAGACCAAGAGTGTGATTGAGGAAAAGAAGGCTAGCTTCCCAATAGGGTAAAAGAGGAGAAACTCTCGATCACACACACACCACTTAAAAATCATGTAGTTGCATTTAGGCCATGTCTATTTTTAATGTGATTGTTTAAATTGATTACATGATTTGAATAAGTGATTGATATAAACAAAAAAAAAATATATATATATATATATATATATAAATAATAACATAGCAAAATTAAAATATAGTTTAAGTATCCATAAAAGTTGTGAAAAGAGTATGGTTTATTTTATTTAGTTTATCCCATTTATTTTGTGCAATAAAAAGGAAAATCTGATTTAAAAAAAAGGAAATTAAAAATAAAGTGAAAATATTATATTCACATATATTATGGAAGAAATAATTGGTTTGCATATTAAAAGGTAGAGATATTTTTGTTTGCATATGTTTTAAACCTTAGTCCAAAATGGGGAGAAATGAACAGCCCGAGAAAACTTTGGGCTCTGGGAAAATTTTCCTAAAAACCAACAATGCTGTTGGCATGTGGCAATCTCTGGAATTTGCATGTAAAATTTATCTGTCATTTGGAAATACTCTGCATGATCCTCGGAAGGAGGAATAAAGCTTTAAGGGAGAAAAGAGAACATTCATTCAGATAACCAGAGCTCTGGAAGAGGGCGACAGGAAGGTAATACTGGGCATCTGCACTGGAGAAAATTGCCAGGTTATTTTCCATACTTTGCTTTCAATCAATTTAAAATTGCAGTAAGAAATTGAAGAAATGAAATGCATCATTCTATGAAATGATTACAGATATCTGAGAAATCTTTTCCAATTTTACTTTTGAATCTGGGTAATAGCTTACTTCTCATTGTTGCATTATAGAAAGAATACCCAATCTTTTCTTCCAGATTAGGGTTACATTCTGTTGCAAAAGCTGCAAATTATTAAACTGCTCTCAATTATATTTGGAAACATACATAAACATATATATATATGCACAGGAATCTGTATTCCCATGCATATATACATATACATATATAAATGCATATGATTTTATAAATGCATATGATTTTGCAAGAACAACTTTCACCAGAAATTAATTCGAAATTCCTTTGAGATAAATTTAAATGCAGTATAATACTAGGCAAAACATCCTTTTTTTGTTATGAAATTGTTTAACTATAGGGAGAAGGGGAGGGATTTTTCCCCAGCCCTTCCCATAGGAAGGGCACGGCTCTGTGGGGAGGCTCACGCCCTCCATAGGCCGTGGCCTGTGGAAGGGGCGCGAGCCCCCTCACAGCCCGCGCCCTCCCCATGGGAGAGGCAAGGGATTCCTGCACCCTTAGGGTGCTCAACACCAGTATGAAACTCTGTAAAATACTTTTATTCTATGTGCTCAGCCTGAAAACGTGAGAACAATTATAAAAATCAGTATTTCTTTCTTCAAAACATATATATATATTTACATTCAACTGTATATTGTATTTATATATATATATACACTCAGCTGTATATGTATATATATATATTCATCCATATATACATAAATGCAAGTTTGAACAGGGAAACCATCTTCAGAATATGATATGATTTCTGTCAAAAATACACAAACATCTCAGTAATTGGAAGCTGAAATATGAACAAAGGCAAGAACTTCTGAGAAAACATGTAAACTGAAATTCCACTTGATCACATTGTCATATACTCACATACAGTTGTACATTCCTGAATAATAGTATACATTATAAACTCGAATGCAAGTTTTTCTTTCAGACCTCTGTTATTCCGAATGAGTTGCCCTATTTCTGTATATTACTAATAACCAGAAACCTGTAGTAAACTGAGAATTACTCTTTCAATTAGCTTGAATTTGGAAGAGTAGAAGAATATACATAAATCTGTGAACATTATTCCATACAAAAGAGTTAATTAATTACTCTACTTGTGTCTGTACACTGATAGAATCATGACATACATACATTTCTTTTTACATTTTAAAAGAGAAGCTTGGATTAAAAACAGAATCAGAAAAGAATTACTTACAAAAGAGTAAATGCAATCTTACTACTGAACTTGCAACCTTTCTTTTCATTTGTCCAATGTAATTCAAAAGATGTTATGAAATTCTCATTTGAAATTCTTTTAGAATCAATTGAATGCATGAAACATGTATGGAAAATGCACAACTTTCTGCTTTTGTACTTTATTATACTTTACTTTTGGTAACTTCCGGGACAGGATGCCGAAGGTGGATGCACAGAGACGGTAGCTTTACCTTTTCTAAACTACCATTTGCTTATTTTAATTTATGCTTGGCCAAGCACTTGTACCATTGAAATAGATGGATTTGTTTAAAAGCCTAGAAATGTATATGTATTTGAGTCTCTGCCACCTCCTGTTGCAAGAAATATGTTTTCTCATGTTAGAAATGCATATAGGCACCGGGCATGCATCGAGAGTTCCCTCCTGTTTTATTGTGTCAGGTTGCTAGGCTCCTTTATGCAGGGCCGGGGATTCCTTCGAGTTAGGAAGGAACCCGGGGAAGTCATGTACTTCGTGGTTGGGCGGAAAAGGCGCCTGAATCACACTCTTGGCCCCAGCTTGCAAGAAGACCAATAGTGTCACGGCGGTTGGAGGTTCAAAGTTTTATTTGCTATTGATGAACTTGTGTAACATTCTAGAAATGGCTTGTATAGCGCCATTGTATGTATATTTATATTTGACATTCATTGTTGAAACTTTGAAATAGAAGTATGGCATGAAAGAATCTAATGTAACATTGATATGTAGAATTAAAGTTTTATGACGTAGCATTGAAAAAGATGTTTCATTGGAATTATTGATCTCTTCCGAGTATAGATGAATAAGTATATATGAAAATTCATTAATGTACTTTTGCCATGTGCATAATCTTGATAAATTACAATGTTGTTATTTGTATACATGAAATGCAATTTAAATTCTCTTTTATTGAGCTCATTTTGGAAGTTTTTATGAATGATATTAATTACTTGAAAACCCTTTTGAAACGGAATTGAACAATTGAAAATGCTCTTAATTTTCAGCTACATTATCACTATTACTACTTGTGTGCAGCAAGGGGTTGTTTTCTATGCTTCTTTTGTCCATCTCATCACTCCAAAATCACTTTGATCTTCTTTTTTAATGAAACACTTGCTAAAAGCTTCAGAATAACTTCAATTTTACTGTAATGTACAGTGGGTCAGGATATTATATTTCCACCCTAAAGCCCAATTCTCTATGATTTTGACTGATTGTGTTTTGGTTGTGGAAACACATTGATTATTAGATTTTGATGTTGAAGAGCTCACAGATAAAATCCCTTGGTTTCTAATTTTTTAAATAGATGCTCCAATTCAACTATAATGAGCTGTCAATACTATAATTATTTTATAAAAAAAAAATTATCAAGTATAGTGAAAATACAAAAAGAAAAATAATTTTTTCCTTATTTGGAGGATTTCACTCCACCTTGGGTAGTAGTTTCTTGCATGTGGTAATAGGTTTAAAAAAGAATTGCAAAGGTAAGTGTTTTGAGGTTACTTGTAACAAGGGAGGGTTAATACATGCCTTACAAGAAGCTATTTCTATAGTATTCTTGGAACATACCTATATATATAGTTTTCAATAAAGACAATGACAATATTGTTACAAATGTTAACCATAATGAGGTCAAACATACTAATACAAAAAATACAACAGAAATGAATGAAATAGAATTGATAAATAGAATAATATATTTTCTATTGCATTCTTGGTACCTGAATCTAAAGGCTTTGCTTACAACATTGACTGATCAACATGGTACAAACAAACTACTTTATTTATTTATTTTGATTGACGTATTGTGAGATTTGACTTATTGACATACCCCTTCAGTGGTAGTGTTGTTTATAACACCCCATGAGGTGTGGTTATCAATTCATCCCCTATGATGTTGAGCATTGATTCTGAATATATCCCTCCCTCCTTTCACGATGCTTTGATGGATGCCCATACCCTGTTCCAAAGCTACCATATTGGCATAGGCAGGGAGGAAACTCTCGAAGGTTGTGGAATTTGGCTTTACACCTTCCAATTGCATATGCTTGAAAGTTTCTAAAGCCTTTTTAACAAATCCATTTTTTACATATCCTACAATCATTAT